>JALIZH010023001.1:0-129929 GCA_030522465.1 Rhipicephalus appendiculatus
TGTGTGTGTGTGCGCGTGCGCGTCATCAGTGGTCAAACGAACCAATTACATTATCAAAGCAGACGGCAGTGCAGTTTTTTTTTATCGATAGCGATACGTCCACGTGAACTACCGTCGTGCACTGTACATTGCATATTTAAAAACATTTAGCGATCTAAACCAATATCTTGCTACAGTGTAAAAAACTGGGCGACTTCATTGTTAAGAAGCAGCGCAAAAAGACGAAACACAAGATGGAGGACACAGGACAAGCGCGCTGATCCTGTGTCCTCCTTCATCTTGTGTTTCGTCTTTCTGGGCTGCTTTTTAATAATAATAATATCTGTGGGGTTTAAAGTCCCAAAACCACGATATGATTATGAGAGACGCCGTAGTGGAGGGCTCCGGAAATTTCGCCCACCTGGGGTGTTCTTTAACGTGCACCTAAATCTAAGCACACGGGCCTCAAGCATTTTCGCCGCCATCGAAAACGTGGCCGCCGCGGCCGGGATTCGATCCCGCGACCTGCCGGTCAGCAGTCGAGCACCATAACCACTAGACCAATAATATCTGGGGTTTTACGTCCCAAAACCACGATATGATTATGAGAGACGCCGTAGTGGAGGGCTCCGGAAATTTTGACCATCTGGTGTTCTTTAACGTGCACTGACATCGCACAGTACACGGGCCTCTACCATTTCGCCTCCATCGAAATGCGACCGCCGCGGCCGGGATCGAACCCGCGACCTTCGGGTCAGCAGCCGAGCACCCTAGCCACTGATCCACCGAGGCGGACCTAACCACTAGACCACCGCGGCGGGTTTCGGCTGCTTTTTAACAATCATATCTTGCTGTTCTAGTGATCGCTTCTTGCTTGTGGAGTTGGGCCCCTTGACATGCTTGACTGTTGGCGAAATGTACCTTCTTTGGTCCCTCACAGTTGACGCGCTTGCAAATCCTGGCCAACTTGTTGGGGGCTCTGAACATGACAGACTCCCATCCGTCCTGCTACTTTTTTGATGCCATGTGAAACCCCATGAATGTAGGGGATAACACTGGCCTTCATCCAGTCTCTTGATTTCTTTGGGGCTGCGCATCGCCCCGTAGGGACTTGAGCAAAGTCGCAGCAAGGTCACCCAAGAGCGAGAGCGGGACCACCCGGCGTCGGTCAGTCTTCTTACCTTGAGTCATGAAGCTAAGGTCGATTTGATGTACGCAAGACCGCGAAAGGGCATTACTGAGAGTGGTGAGTCCGATGGCTCGCTTCACAAGTTTCGAATGGGCGGAATGGAAGGGAACGAGGCCTTTTTTTTTTTTAGAGCGGGGCGTACTGCCAACAAACATGATCACCGCGAAACGTAAGGCTAGTGTCGAGAAAACGTAGCTCACCCTGCGTCGGAACCTCAGTGGTCAGGTGAACTCAGCTAAAACCCGGCTAAAGACGGCCGTGATGGACGTTACTTGAGAAGTGAAGCCCGAGTCAGTCTTACGGAAACAGGATGAGGAAGTCGTCTACGTAACGGAACACACGATGCACACTCGACCAAGAAAGTTGAACCTCGAGGCGTCGGTCCATGCTCGCCAACAAAAGGTCGCTAAGTACTGGCGCGAGACAAGAGCCTATGCAGACTACCTTTTTCTGCACCAACACTTCGTCGTTGAAGGTCGTTGAAGGATTTGCAAGCGCGTCAACTGTGAGGGACCAAAGTAGGCTCCATGCAGCACAAAGCACGCGAGACCGTTTCTGAAGTGCGCAGTGGGTGTAGTGTACGAGGTCCCCGTGTCCTGCGGTCGAACGTACATCGGCCAAACGGGGAGGTGCATCAACACACGACTGAGAGAACAATTTGAACCACAAGCAGGGAAGCAACATGGCCCTACATTGCGCTGAGTGCGGGTGTTCTCCGGACCTTCCATCATGCAAAATTCTCGCTTTTTATCGCCAAGGGTTCGCACGGCCTATTTTAGAAGCCCATGCAATCATCAGTAAAGGTGATACATGTGTTAGCGCAGCTTCGTTGTCACTAAGCAAGAAAGAGATTAGTTTCTTAGAAGAAGCATCATAAAGTTCACGTGTATCTTATAGCTAGTGCTTTATTTTGTTTATGACGAGTTCACCTTTGTGAGCAGCATCACTCATTTTTCTTTTTTTATGATGATGTGGACTGCGCATGCGCTGGAGGCTTGGTTTTTCTACTTATTGCCTTGCTGCAATAAAACTGTTGTTAGTAGGGCATCGTGTGTCGTCCGTTCTTGTCCCCGTTTTTTAAAGCGCTGTTTTACCTTTCGCGTACTCAAACACAGATGGCTTAGCTGGCCGCCTTGCCGCCCGAGTCGATAAGTTAGAACGAATGGTCGATACTAATAAATTACAGAAGGGTTGTAAGGCGGGCTAGTTGGTATAGATTCATGTTGAAATATAGGCAGCGCAAACTGACGGGACACAGAAAGAGGACACAAACAAGCGCAGACTGAAACTTGGATTTATTCACAGAAGAAAATATATACCAGAAGAAACACGAAGGGAAAGGGAAAAACAAGAGGGAAGGTTCCACCAAATTCAAGTGTCGTCCAGAAACGAGATTTCACAATCTAATAGCGATATGGAAGCTGAGCTGACACACTTATCGGCATTCTTTTTAATGAAAAAAGGCTTCCGCAATCTCCCTTGTTTTAGTGTCGCGATGGGTGTATAAAACAGACGTGCGCGAAAATTCAGGTACGCAACCACACTTTGAGCAATGGGCAGACAAATGTAAACCTGGGGCAGACTTTAGCGCATTGTTATGTTCTCGCAGGCGCACATTCAGGACTAATAAATTAAGCTTGCCATTCCATCCAAGACACTGAGGCTAGTACAACTGCTTTCAAGCTTTCTTTGGAAGTGCAAGCGATAACGGAAAAATGCGAAGACTCGGAGAATAGACCTCGGCACTGCAACTTGGCTTTTCTCGCAGGCATGACGTGGTTGGGGAGTCCTGGAAGCACTCTGAGGCTCAGATACTTTCCTTCTGCAGAAATAAGGTGGGCGTTTCACTCGATCTTAACAACACTGAACGGACCCTTAGACTGGGCCGATTACAAGAAAAGAAGAACCATCCTATCATCGTGAAGTTCACGCGGTGTAAAGACAAATCCCAAATTATTTCCTGTGATGGGAAGCTTCAGGGCGCATCGTTTGTTATACGAGAAGATCGTCCCGCACATTTACGCCTGGCTAGGAAGATAATTTTTTTTCCGCGCAGGAGAGAAGGCAAGATTTATTGGCGCAGAATGTGGATGGACCTAGCTTCGAAAAGCTGGGTACCCAGAAGCCGCCATTACTTCTGCCAGCTTCAAATGTCCAGAGGACGCCAGAGCAGCCGCAGAGCAGACCGCTGTTATCCCGCATATCCATGGGGTGTCTCATCGCATCAAAAATGTGTCATCGCACCGTGATTTTGACATTGTTTTCACCGCGATAAGCAAGATAGACGCCATTTCTTCTGTACGTCTTTGTGTATTCGCTGGTCACTCAGCTAGCGCTTATGCCATTTGTCAGACACTGCAAAGGAGCATGTGCGGTAAGGGAAACAAAAAACAGGCTCGGTGTACCACTAGGCATGGTATGCATTTTGTCGCTTGCACTTGCAGTGTGGCATATTGCATTCGTTTTTCTCGCGTACAGTACATCGCCCAGACTGGCCGATGTTTGATCAGGCTCAAAGGGAATTTCAGCTCTTCAAAAGGATCACCGTATTCTCATCTCGTGATACACTGTCGGCAATGTGGTTGTGAACCGCTTTAAGTGACACAGCAGTGTTGTACCAGAACCGTAATAAGGCGTCCGGATAGGTCGTGGAAGCGTTTTTGATTGAAAAGAACATGTGTGTCAGCCAGCTTTCGTTGAACCTTCACCCCGGTGACTTAGCTTTTTTGAAGCTAGCAAGGCACCTTCGCTTTCCTCGCGATCAATGCTCGAGTCTGAGCATGCGTTATGTAATGGCAAGCTTTTAGTTAATAAAAATTCAGTTGTGAGTTCAGTAAAAGTTCAATAACAATTGAGTTGTGAGTTAAGCGCTGTCCTGTCATATTCTTCGTTCTTCTGTCCTCGTTTCATGTGCGCTGAAAAAGCCTTTGCTTTAAACATGAATTTTAGTTAATAGCGTTTTAAACTGCGTCGCTATATGTTTGTGTGGTTTTCGTTTTAGGGGCCGATTAAGATGGTGTACCGCTTTCTTATTCATTATCATTGTGGGAGTCGAATGAGGTGGTTTTTTGGTGCGAAAGTTTTCCGATTTTTCCTGAGTAATAAATAAGCGTGCATAACGAGAATAAATTTAACTTAGCGCTCATCTCGTGTGTCTGTTTCTTGCTTGTGTCCATATTTTTGCTCTACTTGCTACCGTGCGCAATCGTAGGACCTTGCCCACATTTGAGTTCTCGACTATTCAAGACCAACTTCGATGAGCTTGTCACTGGCAATAAACCTTCTGTTTATGCCCAGAGTGACTCTGTTGTGGAATTCGTGTCTCAGCCACCGACACGTTCGTGTCTCAGGCCTTGTGTACTTGGACGACGTCGTTGTGTTTTCTTCAAACTTCGACGTACATCTACGGCGGCTCGAAGCTGTACTTCAAGCCATCAAGACCTCCGGTCTCACCATGAAGCCAGAAAAGTGTCGCTTCGCATACGAGGAACTTCTGTTCTTGGGCCACGTCATCTGCAAGTGTGGAGTTCGCCCCGACCAACAGAAAACAAGCCATCGCTGCCTTCCCGCCACCCACCGACTAGAAGGCCGTTCACCGATTTCTCGGCTTGTGCGCCTATTACAGACGCTTCGTCAAGGAATTTTCACGCATCGCCGAGCCACTAACCCACCTCACGAAGACCGACGTGGAATTCAAGTGGGGAGTGGCGCAAGCCGAAGCATTTCAAAAATTAGCAGTTGTTCCGAGTACGAATACAACCGATGAGCGAAGCTCCTTAGAAATGGGAAGCAAACGACTATGTACATTTTGAAACGGTTGGCGGCGTCGGCGCTTAGATTCGGCCGCTCTAGCACGTACGGTAGGATCCTGTCGGCGTAACCTTTGTAGCTCCGCTCGTCGTGCTTTAACCGCAGGACCCTGTTGCCGGGCTCATCTTGCTGCCGCTGCTCTGGCTTTGCGTTCCGCATCCTTGCCAAGCTGCTTATCGTCTTCATCATATTGTCACGTGGTCGTGACGTTGACCCAAGCAGCAGTCGGTATGTTCAAGATGAAACTGTTTATTAGGCCGAACTTGTGGCCGGTAAACTGAAAGTCAGATTACAGCAATACACGCTGGCACTGATAGCGGCGAACAGAGCGTCGGCCTTCGAACAACTGACAAGCGGTGAAGCGCGTCGGAATTTATACGCGTGCCATAGAATATTCCAGTCTTATCACTGGTTGTCGTGCAAGCTCTGGAATAAGCTCGAGTGTTCGCGTCTTGCGCGCAATCTTAACAAAACGATCTACAATGATCGCGAAGCTTCTAGAACAATGAGGCGCGGTTTCCGCTGAGCATTGCTGACAGCCTTTGACGGCGAAAACCGAATAGAGCGAAGTGAAAATAAGAAACGCGCGTGGCAATGCCCCCCCTCTGAAAAAGCATCGTCCCGATGCTTAAAACAGAACACGGGAAGGGGGGGGGGGAGGTGGCCAATGCATGCAACAATAAACAACAGCAATAAAGCAAAAAGTACAGTCCTCAAATTCACTAACGCGCGTAATATGGCTTGAGGCGCACGACATGGACGACTTCAGGTCGCGCACGGCGCCGCTGAGAGTTCGTAATGCCGTCAGGGACAACCTCGTAGTCGAGTGTGCCGAGGCGTCGAAGTACGGTCCGAAGTATCGTCGAAGAAGCTTCTCACTGAGTCCCCGTCGGCGTATTGGCGTCCACACCCATACACGGTCACCGGGTTGGCATTCCGTGTGGCGTCGTCGAAGGTTGTAGCGGCGACTGTCAGTCCTCTGCTGGTTTTTGATCCGTAGGCGGGCGAGCAGTCGTGCATCTTCGGCGCGCTGTAGGTAGGTGGTCACGTCGATGTTTTCCTCGTCGGTCACGTTTGGTAACATGGCGTCGAGCGTCGTTGCCGGGCTCCGTCCGTAGACCAACTTGGTATGGCGTCAACTGCGTCGTTTCTTGTACGGCCGTGTTGTACGCGAAGGTCACGTACGGAAGGATGGCGTCCACGTCATGTGTTCGACGTCGACGTACATGGCCAGCATGTCGGCGATGGTCTTATTTAGACGCTCGGTCAGGCCGTTGGTCTGTGGGTGGTACGCGGTGGTTCCGGCGGTGACTTGTGCGGCTGTATCCCAAGATCGCCTGGGTTAGGTTAGCCGTAAACGCCGTAGCTCTGTCGGTGATGAGAACCTCTGGGGCGCCGTGTCGAAGGACGATGTTCTCAACGAAGAACTTGGCTACCTCGGCGGCACTGCCTTTGGGCAGGGCTTTTGTTTCGGCGTAGCGGGTGAGGTAGTCGGTAGCTACGACGATCCATTTATTTCCGCAAGTCGACGGTTGGGAACGGCCCCAGAAGGTCCATCCCGATCTGCTGGAACGGTCGCCGAGGAGGCTCGATCGGCTGAAGGAAGCCTGCTGGTCTTGTTGGCGGTGTCTTCCATCGCTGACAGTCTCGGCACGTCCTTACGTAGCGGGCGACGTCGGCGGCAAGGCGCGGCCAGTAGCACTTTTCCTGTACTCTTGCGAGCGTGCGGGAAAGTCTGAGGTGTCCAGCCGTCGGGTCGTCGTGTAGTGCCTGGAGTAGTACTGGTCGCAATGCTGAAGGCACTATGAGAAGGTAGTTGGCTCGAAGTGGCGAGAAATTCTTCTTTATGAGAACGCCGTTTCGCAAGAAAAATGAAGCAAGTCCTCGCTTGAACGCCTTCGTAACAATGGCGGTCTTGCCTTCAAGGTACTCCACAAGGCCTCTGAGTTCCGGGTCGGCTCGCTGTCGTTCGGCGAAGTCGTCGGCACTTATGGTTCCCAAGAAGAAGTCATCCTCCTGGTCGTCCTGCGGCGGCGGGTCGACGGGGGGCGCGAGATAAGCAGTCGGCGTCGGAGTGTTTTCGCCCGGACTTGTAAACGACGGTAATGTCGAATTCTTGAAGTCTCAGGCTCCACCGTGCGAGGCGACCAGAAGGGTCTTTCAAGTTAGCTAGCCAACACAAGGCGTGGTGGTCACTCACAACTTTGAAGGGCCTGCCGTAAAGGCACGGGCGAAACTTGGATGTAGCCCAGATGATTGCAAGGCACTCCTTTATGTTGTGGAGTAGTTGGCCTCTGCCTTTGATAACGACCGGCTAGCATAACTAATGACTCTTTCCAGTCCGTCAGTCCTCTGCACAAGAACGGCGCCGAGTCCCACACTGCTTGCGTCGGTGTGTACTTCTGTTTCGGCGTGTTCGTCGAAATGCGCAAGTAACGGAGGCGTCTGCAGGCGTCGTTTTAGTTCCTGAAATGCTTCCTCGTGCGGCGTTTCCCACTTGAACTCGACGTCGGTCCTGGTGAGGTTAGTGAGAGGCTCGGCGATGCGGGCGAAGTTTTTAACGAACCGCCGGTAATAGGCACACAGGCCGAGAAATCGACGCACGGCCTTCTTGTCGGCGGGTGGCGGGAATGTAGCGATGGCGGCTGTCTTCTGCGGGTCGGGGCGTACTCCGGACTTGCTTATCACGTGGCCCAAGAACAAGAGCTCCTCGTAGGCGAAGCGGCACTTTTGTGGCTTCAGGGTGAGTCCGGAGGTCTTGATTGCTTGAAGTACAGCTTCAAGGCGCCGGAGGTGTTCGTCGAAGTTTGAGGAAAACACAACGACGTCGTCCAAGTACACAAGACAAGTCTGCCACTTCAAGCCTGCCAGTACGGTATCCATTACACGTTGGAACGTCGCAGGCGCCGAGCAAAGACCGAAGGGCATTACCTTGAACTCGAAGAGGCCGTCTGGTGTGATAAAGGCAGTCTTCTCTCGGTCTCTGTCGTCAACCTCGATTTGCCAGTAGCCTGTCTTGAGGTCCATCGACGAAAAGTACTTTGCGTTGTGGAGTCGATCCAGGGCGTCGTCATTCCGTGGGAGGGGGTACAGGTCCTTCTTCGTGATCTTGTTCAGGCGACGGTAGTCGACGCAGAAACGTAGCGTGCCGTCCTTCTTCTTCACCAAAACCACGGGAGACGCCCAGGGACTCTTGGACGGCTGGATTATGTCGTCGCGTAGCATTTCGTCGACTTGTTTCTTCACGGCCTCGCGTTCGCGCGTCGATACTCTGTACGGGCTCTGTCGAACTGGTCGAGCACTTTCTTCTGTAATGATGCGATGTTTCGCGACTGGGGTCTGTCGAATTGACGACGCCGAGAAGCAGTCTTCGAATCGCAGGAGCAGGGCCTTTAGCTGGTCTTGCTTGACCTTCGGAAGGTTCGGGTTGACGTCGAAATCTCGTTTGGGACCTCGATTCGTCGAAGCAGATTCGGTAGCATCGGAGAGGGCGAAAGCGTGGCTGGTGTTCATGAATTTCTTGATGTGGGCGACCGTCGTACCAATGTTAAGGTGCCTATATTCGTGGCTGAAGTTTGTCAGCAGTACCTTTGCTTTGCCGTCACGCAACTCGGCGATGCCTCTTGCGAAGCAAATCTGACGGTTTACAAGCAGCTGCTGATCGCCCTCGATGACGCCTTCGAAGTCTGCGGGCTTTTCGGTGCCGACGGAAATTATGATGCTGGTGAGAGGCGGAACGGTGACGTGCTCTTCTATCACGTTCAAGGCATGGTTCCCCGGCGTCGTCTGGGTAGGCAGAGCTTTTTCTGAAGTTAGTGTTATCGACTCAGATCTTAGGTCGATGACGGCGCCGTGGTCACTTAGGAAGTCCATTCCAAGTATCACATCTCTGGAGCAGTTTTGTAGGATTACAAAGCTCGCAGGATAAGTCCTGTTATTGATGGTGACTCCCGCCGTGTAAACACCGGCCGGCGTTATTAGATGACCGCCAGCGGTCCGGATTTCAGAGCCTTGCCAAGCAGTCTTCACTTTCTTCAACTTCGCCGCGAAAGGGCCACTGACGACGGAATAGTCGGCTCCAGTGTCGACGAGGGCGGTGACGTTAGGGCCGTCGAATATTACGTCGAGGTCACTGGTTCGTCGTCGTGCGTTGCGGTTGGGTCGCGGCGTCAAATCACGGCTGCGTCGAAATGTTGCTCTGCTTGCATGTTGCGCCGTCCCGTCTTCGTCGGTCCGCGACGTTTCGTCGGCAGGGCTTCGTCTGCTTCGCGTCGTGTTCTGTAGGTATTGTCGCGTTGTCGTCGTCGGCGGCCGCGGAGGATCTTCGGCATTTCGTCGTACAGCAACCGCACCTCCATCGGTTGCTGCCCTTAGTTTCCCTGATACGGGCTAGGCGACCGGCCCCGGTTTGGGCCAGTGTACTGATGTAGCGGCCGGGCGACGGCGAGCGGGAAAGTCGTCGTTGCTGCCACTGGTTCCGGTGAGGTAGTCGTCGATGCCGCGAGGCCGTTCGCCTGGCTGCGGACGCGGCGCGTTGACGGCGAATCCGCGTAGCCCAATCGGTCGGTACTGGCAGCGGCGGTAAGTGTGGCCGGCCTCCCCGCAGTGGTAGCAGAGCGGGCGGTTGTCAGGGGGCGCGCCAAATGTCGGTCTTCCTTGGCGCGTAGCGCTGGCCGACAGGAGGACGGTAGGCCTTCGGTGGTGGTGGTGGCGGCGGCGGTGTCTGGCGGCCGAACTGTGGCGATGCGCTGTCTTCACGTTGTCGCGGAGCGGGCACAGGACGGCGGACCACAGCAGCGTAGGTCATGGCCTCCGGATGAAGCTGCGGTGGTTCGGGAATTCCGAGCGATTGATGAACTTCCTCGCGGACAATGTCGGCGATCGAATCCACTTGAGGCTGCGGCGAAGGCAACAGCTTGCGCAGCTCCTCCCGCACGATCGCTCGGATGGTCTCGCGCAGGTCGTTGGTGCTGAGGTCATGAGCTTCGGCGTAGTTGGTTGTTGACGAGGGGCGGTTGTACTGCCTTGTCCGCATCTCAAGTGCCTTTTCGATTGTCGTGGCCTCGGTAAGGAATTCGTCGACAGTCTTGGGTGGGTTTCGGACAAGTCCCGCAAACAGCTCTTGCTTGACACCTCGGATAAGGAACCGGAGCTTCTTCTCCTCAGCCATGGCGGGGTCGGCGTGCCGGAACAGTCGATTCATCTCCTCCGTGTAGATAGCGATGCTTTCATTGGGCAGCTGCACACGGGTCTCCAGCATAGCTGCGGCTCGTTCCTTGCGGACCATGCTGGTGAACCTGCTTAGGAACGTCGTCCGAAAGAGATCCCATGTTTGTAACGTGGATTCACGGTTCTCGAACCACGTCCTCGCGGCGTCTTCTACGTAGAAGTAGGCGCGGCGCAGTTTTTCGTAGGAGTCCCAGTTGTTGAAAGCCGCGACTCGTTCATACGTCTCCAGCCAGGTCTCGGGGTCCTCACTTGGCGATCCATGGAAAGTCGGTGGCTCTCTCGGTGGCTGGATCACGATCGTTGCAGGGGACGCAGCGGCCGTCATCGTGCCTGTCTTCTTCGTCGCCGTGCCTTTCCGCTTGTGCGGTAGGAGTCCGTATTGTGGTGCCAGTCCTTGTAGTCTCCGGCTAGCTCGACTCTCCTGGATGGTGTCGGTTTCTTCTTGGCGACTTGGGCTGGGTTCACGGCTTGACGGGGGAGTTCGGTACATGAAAGGAGCAGCACCTCCACCAGATGTCCCGTGGTCGTGACGTTGATCCAAGCAGCAGTCGGTATGTTCAAGATGAAACTGTTTATTAGGCCGAACTTGTGGCCGGTAAACTGAAAGTCAGATTACAGCAATACACGCTGGCACTGATAGCGGCGAACAGAGCGTCGGCCTTCGATCAACTGACAAGCGGTGAAGCGCGTCGGAATTTATACGCGTGCCATAGAATATTCCAGTCTTATCACTGGTTGTCGTGCAAGCTCTGGAATAAGCTCGAGTGCTCGCGTCTTGCGCGCAATCTTAACAAAACGATCTACAATGATCGCGAAGCTTCTAGAACAATGAGGCGCGGTTTGCGCTGAGCATTGCTGACAGGCTTTGAGGGCGAAAACCGAATAGAGCGAAGTGAAAATAAGAAGCGCGCGCGGCAATATTCACGTTTACGTTTATGAGGACGACTATCCATATTCTGTGAGGAGCCCTAAGTAATGTCAAGTGGGTCCTTATTATATATATATATATATATATATATATATATATATATATATATATATATATATATATATATATATATGCGTGTGTGTGTGTGTGTGTGTGTGTGTGTGTGTGTGTACAAACATGGTTTTCGGTAAATTGTATTGTCGTTTATGAACGCGAACTGTTTTTGAGCCGCGCACCTTGTTTTTTACGCAACGCGCGCCGAACGCCGCGAGCGCCTTGCACCGCGTACTGTTTCTTTTTTTTTTTCGTTTTTTTTATTTTTTTGTTGTTGTTGGGCCGGCGCCGCGAGGGAAGAGCTTCAACTGCTGCCTTAGACAAAGCGTCCGTGCTGCGCTGGAATGATGGTTGTCATTTCACAATTCACGATGGTGAAAGTGAAGACGACCATTATAACCAGTTGTGCACAGAGCTTATTTCTTTTATTTAACCTCGAATTTCTGGCGCGCTGGAAGCAAACCGCTCGGCGTTCGGCGCGCACGGCGTTTCATTGTCTTTTTGAGCCGGCGACGCATCCAGGGAGCTTCAAAGGCGAAGGGGTGCCGGCCTAAGGAGCTTCGCTCCAAAAAATTGAAACGACGCCTGCAGACGCCTCCAATACTTGCGCATTTTGACACGGAAATCCACACCGACAAAAGCAGCGTAGAACTCGGTGCCATTCTCGTACAGAGAACTAGCGGAGTGGAAAGGGTTATAAGTTATGCTAGCGGGTCGCTCAGATCCAGCTTTCGGGGACATTGAATGATCAGCGCTCCTAGCGGCCACTGCTGGAAGCTCTCCCCCGTTTTCAATGGGACAGAGTCATTTTTCGACGATACAAAATCGTAGAGGCTCAATTTCCAAAACTTCTTAAAGGGGCACCTTCTAGGAGCTGTACCGCACTTAACAAATGCAGCATCGTTAACATCGGGACTTCACATTCTGTTCCCACGACGACTAAAGTTTAAACAATGGGGTCCTATGGAAGCGGCCGAAATCACGCCTCGTTTTTCGGGACAAAAACGGGCCGTCTGAAAAAACTAGACGGAATCCTGCAAATTTCCCGGAGATCTAAGTAGTACGGAGACGAAGCTTTCATTTGAGGCCGCAATCATGTTTCTGTGGGAAGAAAAACACGTTCCAAAATGAAGTTTTCTACAACACAGTCGCGTCTTCGACTCGCGTCTTCGACCATTGGTATCCTGATAAGACCCATTTTACCGTCTCGCGACCGGTGTGTGTTGTGGCCTAGATGGTTGAGCGCCTGTTCTAGCGACTCACGCGCGGTGAATGCGGCATCGGTTCGAATCGCAGTAATATTTTTTTTTTTTTCACAGAATTGCTGTCAGTGGTTACGGTGCTCGGCTGCCGGCCCGAAGGGCACCGGTTTGATCGTGGCCGCGGCTCTAGCATTTTCGAACGAGGCGAAAATCCACTAGTACTTGGATTTTGATGCTGTACGTAGATGTAAATTCACGTTAAAGAACCCCAGGTGGTCGAAATTTCCGGCACACTCTTCTGCCGCGACAAGGAATGGGGGGACGCCCGCTAAGCGCTAAGCGCGTGCTGTAGGACATCATTTTTCCAGTCCAGACCTCATCTACGGCGCGGCTCATAAACATATCGTAGTTTTGGCGTGTAAAGTTCCAGCAATTAATATTACTAGTGCGTCATTGCTGAAGATTTAGTTTCTTGTTTTTTCGCTAAAGCGTAGCAAGCAGAATCTTTGCTACACAGCCGGTTTCGCTTCTAGATAAGGAGCAAGTAAAGTTCTCATGTTTTAGTATTTCTTATTACGCAACCCATTATCTAAACAACAAAGGAAGGGGAACCAAGGGCCTATTTCAGTTAACCACAGCCTCAATAAGGCAACACATATTGAATCCAAGGAAAGCATGATAGAAGCTATTGATAGTGTAATGAAGCGTTTTAAATAAGCACTATACTATTGGAGACTGAGCAGCAATAGCAGAACCAGCGCAAAGCTCGCGTTGCCGAATCGTCTTCTTTTCTTTCTACATAAGCAGCGTTCTCTGCTTCTGCAAGCAGTGCCGCTTTTAGAGAGTTTTAGAACAGCGTACGCGAAGCTTTGCGTTTGCGTTGCGCATGCGTCGTACGCTAGCCTCTTGAGGGTTCCCGTTAAGTGACGAACGCTAACGCTTCGCCCGCAATGCCGGCAAGCTTTGCGTGCGGTGTTCTAAAACTCTCTGTTTACTTCCCTTCCGAAACAGAGCCATCCTGGCGAATTACAGGCAGTATACCACGGCGCTGAGATAGTAAGGCTTTAGCAGGTCCATTGCGCAATCTCATGCCTCGACATTGTTGATTACTAGATTAGAAGAAAGCTCAAGTGGCTTGACGCCGGACATCAAGTACGCGGCTTGTTAGACCATACGGGACGGGCCGTGGTACTTCGAAAGAAGTTTCGTTGACCGACCGGGGCTAGCTCAAGGAATCCAGAGCCACACAAGTTGATGATAACCTTGGCCGTTTATCCACACAAGTCAGTCCCGGGAATACGACGCTAAAAGGCTTCGAGACATCTCGATGGTGTATTTGGCGCTGCTTGCCAGCAGTGGAGTGACATCGGGCACTCTGGCGACCCTCTTCAGCGCTTAGCAGCTTGGGAACTGCCGTCGACTCACTCACATAAGCGTGGCAAGGAGGTATTGCGCATAACGTGCAGGAGGGCTCGAGTCCTTATAGAAGACAGGAGAGAGTCCTTTCGTGGTCTGCGTAGCAGTGTTTTGGGCGTACGTCACGAAGAGAATGACAGGGTTCCAGTCTTAGTAACCGGAAGTGACGTACATTGTCAGCACATCACCTGATGTTCGATTAAATATTTCTGTTAAACCATTCGTTTTATCATTGTAAGATGTGGTCGTGTGGTGAAAGACCTTGCATTCCTCTAGAATTTCTTGACGACGACCGAAATACACGTCCTTCGGACGATGCGCGGCTCACGTAGTGCGCCGTGCTGTAGAATGACGTGGTGTGAAATGAGAGGCAACATTGCTAGCCGATGCAGATGGCAATAGTGAAGTATCTGCTTAGCGTGTAATCGATGGCAACAATTATCTGTCGGTTGGCAGCAGGAGTGATGGAAAGAAGTCCATACAAATCAACACCGGCGAAGTCCAAGGGACGGAGAGGGCAAGTCAGTGGTTGTTACGGAGCAGGGAAATGGCAAGGGGGGATTCGTGTGGCGCTGCGCGCGCAACAAATGTAGCGGTGTAAGAAGCGGTACATTCTGCGTTGATAGTAGCAGAGCTGGAGGAAAGTGCAAATCTTCAACCCTTCGGCATGTGCACACTGTGAGTCAGCGTTTAAGGTGGCGCATATGTCTTAACGTAGATGGCGCGGAATAAGAGCGATTTGCGTCCATCATAGAGGTAGTTGTGATGGTCGATCAACTGTCACGACGAATGAAATGGTGTGTTTGATGACTTATTTCTCTAGGGATGGTAGGTGACGTTGCTTCACGCAACAAGACCATAGGGGAAGCAACGCAGGGGTTTTTGCGCCACTGCACAGGCAGGGGCGTAGCCAGAAATTTTTTTCGGGGGGGGGGGCACCCCTTGATTTCGGGAGGGGCACCTCCTTGAAATGGTCATTTTTCGCACTGTATGCCATGGCGAAAAAAATTTCGGGGGGGGGGGGGGTCACGTGCCCGGTGTGCCACCCCCTGGCTACGCCACTGTGCACAGGCATGTCGGTGACGGCTACAGCGGGAACGCGTCGTAGATGGACAAGAAGACCGCCGCTAGAATGTGTATTGATCGGCGGATGCAGGGGGGGTGGGGGGGGGGGGGGGTTACGGGGTTCAACCGTACTTTATGTATCCTTGTGCGTGCTTTGGTAGGTGCATGGCTGGCATAAACAACCAGGGTTGCCGTTGGGTGTGACACGAAAAGGCGCCAGAACTCACGCCAAAAGTAGCCAAAGCAGCCATGACATTTGATCCTATCGCCGAATTTCTCGCCAAACAGAACAGAAGCGCTATTATCAAGTCTTTACTATTGATGAATAAATAAAACTATTTTGAATAAGTAAAACCACAAGTTTAAAAAAGAGCCATGGCGCCAACTGGAAATTTTCGTCGCCAACTGGGTCCAAAAGTAGCCACTTTGGCGCAAAGTAGCCACCAACGGCAACACTGTAAACAACAACTAACTCGTCAAATCCGCGTTTACGCTGGGCAAGCACAGCGCCGAACACAACGCCGCTAGTGTACTTGTCAATTTCATTTTGGGTGCTCTCAGCTTTTCTTCCATAATAAACTTCTCTCTCTCTCTCTCGTATGGGGCGAGCAAATCAAAATGTCGCAAGATTAGAGGCGAAGTAAGAATTCATCGGAGTTTTCTGGATGCATCGCCACATGTGACTTCGCTCAAAGGTCGCAGCCGCAGCGGAGGTCTGTGAAATGCGCTATAATTGCGGGGAAGCGGCGAATGAAACGTGTAAAATAAAATCAAAGGCATAGAGAGCTGCGAAGGTATTTCATTGCCAGTTTAGGAAACGAAGCAGCAGCACGAAGTGTCGTGGGATCCTGATGGACGCCATCTCGGAAGAAGACGGCCCAGAATAAGCAGCTTTCGTACGCCAAAGCAACACTTTAAGTTTACCTCAATGCCATTAGAGCTGATACTAGTGACGACAGCTACGTCCTTTTGTAGATGTGTTGAAAGCCGTCTGAAAATATCAGAGTACCATCCAGGTAGTAGAGATTCGTCTGCCACTTGAAGCCGCGAAGGATGCCGATCATGCGTTCAAATGTTGCAAGCGCGTTGCACAGCCCGAATCGCGTAACAATAAATTCATATAAGCCATCGAATCTAACGAAGGTGGTCAAGTTCAGCCATCGGGCTGCAAGCAGCCGGAGCGCAGGTCCAACGAATAGAGAGAGAGAGAGAGAGAGAAAAAAACTATGCTCCATGCCAGCAGTCGCGGCGTCGTCTATTAGTGACTATAGGGATAGATGTCCTTACGTGTGATCTTGTTCAGCAAGCCATAGTCTACGCAAAAACTAGGCAATTGAGCCGTCTTTTTCTTTTTTTTTTTTCCAACATCGATCGGTGAGACCCATCGGCAGTTCGAGGTCTGTATGACGCCGTGTTGAGCCGTGTCACTTGTGCGATGTTGCGACGCACTGTGGCTGGCACACGATATGCGCACTTAGGCTAAGGAGCGTGGAGATCAGTGTCGAAGAAATACATCGTCTTAGACTTAATGTTGGGCTTCAATACATGAAAGGATGTTTTGTTAAGAATATAATTCGAATGGCAATGCCTTTCTCTGTAATGTTCACGAATTAGGTAATACCTCGAAACTAGTGGCATCATAAAAATTCGTTCCAGGTTGCCTTGATAACTCCACGACTAAACATTGGGAATTGAAATGTGGGCGATAATTCAATTAGTTAAGATCACAATTAGTAAATTTTCGTTAGATAGTGGACTAAGCCTTTCAATTTTTTATGTAGTAATTTCAGCCTCTTCTCGTAAACCAGCTGACGAGCTAAAATTGTACAATACCTAACAGCCAACCTTTAAATGTTTTTGAAAGTGTTCGCTGAAACATCGGTATTCTTCTTATTGTTGTACACATGTACCGTACTCCCCTCTAGAATGCCCAAGCGCTTGAGTGCATTTGAGATAAATAAATAAATAAATAAATAAATAAATAAATAAATAAATAAATAAATAAATAAAACCTAAGCACGTGTTACACTCACTAAAAACGCTAAGGCGAATAACGGAAAAGTGGGCTAGTTGGTTAGGTTTCATGGTGCAGTATATGGGGCAGCGCGAGAACGGATACAAGGACGAGAAAACACAGGACATGCGCTGTCTGTGTCTTGTCAGCGCGTGTCCTGTCTTTTCTCGTCCTTGTATGCGTGCTAGCGCTGCCCCATATACTTCGCTAAGGCGAAAGCTGATTGGCTTCTTGACACACTTTTGGCGTTGTAAAAATACATTATACCGGGTGTTCAAAGTTAAGCTCTATGGTTTTATTAAAATTCAGCACTGGGAAGAACGTGAAAACCACCTTTGCAGATAACTTATACATCCAGGGGCACACGCAATGAGACAATAATTATCGCTTGCAGGTGCCCAATTAACTCATATTCAATAGTACATATATATATATATATATATATATATATATATATATATATATATATATATATATATATATATATATATATATATATATACCGGGTGTTCAAAGTTCAGCTTTATGCTTTTCTTAAAATTCGGCACTGGGAAGAACATGAAAACCACCTTTACAGATAACATATATATCCAGGGGGGACACAAAGTGAGAATATAATTATCACTGTCAGGAGCCCAATTAACCCAGATTCAATAATTAACTTTTTAGTGATTGCAGCAAGAAAGCATGTTTGTATTGAAAAGTTTGAGGCAGTCGCATTTATACACAGTTCCACTTGGAAGAATTCTTCTAGCATGTCTGTGCTCCGAGATATCCCGCTGCAAAGTTTAATTGTGGTTTACCTGATTACGCATGCAAGACAGTCAGTGGTGGCCCAAACTCCTCCCCGGTGGGCCGTGGCAGGTGCCTGCGTCGTTTAGTCTGATAACGGGTCGAAGGCACAGACAAAGATGATAACGGTTACCCTTTTGCTACTGGCTGGCAATAGCAAGCAATGACTGTTCGTCACATCGGGGAGGAACATTGCGCTGATCCACAGCGCCCTGCATGCGTAATCAATTAAACTTTGCAGCGGGACATATCGGAGCACAGACATGTTAGAAAAATTCTTCCAAATGGAACTGTGAATAAACGCGACTCCCTTCAACTTTTTAATATAAACATGCTTGCTTGCTGCAGTCACTAAAAAGTTAATTATTGAATCTGGGTTAATTGGGCTCCTGACAGTGATAATTATATGCTCACTTTGTGTCCCCCCTGGATATGTATGTTATCTGTAAAGGTGGTTTTCATGTTCTTCCCAGTGCCGAATTTTAAGACATGCATAAAGCTGAACTTTGAACACCCCGTTTATATATATATATATATATATATATATATATATATATATATATATATATATATATATATATATATATATATATATATATATATATATATATATATATATATATAAATTTGAGACTGTGTACGAATCGTCAAATGATACTTTCGCATTCACGATTCACAAGTGTCTGATCATCATCATGACTATGCAACATGACTACGCTAATTGTACGGTATATGCCACTCCCATGTTTCTCCAATCAACCCGGTCATGTGCAGGCTGCGCCCACGTTAGCGCCGGCAGCTTCTGAATCTCACCTGCCAATTTAACTTTATGCCTCCCGTTCGCGCGCTTGCCTTCTGTTAGAATGCAGGCTCTTACTTTCAATTGCCACCAGTTATCTTGTCTTCTCGCTGCATTCCCTTGAGAGATAGTGGTAAATTACCATTCGCTTTTCTCTTGAGAGATAGTGGTAAACTGCCAATCATTAAGGATGACTGCCAGTTGGGCATGTTGGTAAAGGTTCATGGTGAAACAAGCGCGAAATGCACGAAGACTTAGAAAGGACACAGGACGGAGCTTGTTTCACCATGTGCCAATCATTATCTCAGAATACGTGCCAAATGCACACTACAACATACTTATACTTTTGGTTACTTCATTCTCATGGTTCGTATCTGCGGTCACTACCTTCCCTAAACAGACGTATTCCTTTACCACTTCCAGTGTTTTGATAGGCATCGCAAACCACTCTTCTCTTCGGAGACTGCTGAACATTGCTTTATTTTTCTGCATATTAATTTTCTGACCCACCGCCCTGCTTTCCCTGTCTAATTCAGTAATTATGATTTGCAATAGTTTTCCCGAGTTACTAAACATGGCAATATCACAAGCGAATCGCATGTTACTAAGCTACTCTCCTTTAACCTGCTATCACATGCTGTCCGCAATCCAACGCTCTGAAAACCTCCTGTTAACACGCGGTGAATAGCATTGGAGAGATGGTAGCTCCCTGCCTTAGACTCTTTATTAGAATTTTATTCCATGCTTTTTTTTTTTTCATGGGGGAGAATGGTGGCTGTGGAGACACTGTAGATATGCCGCTGCGACGGCATAGCGGCTATGGAGGTCGGCTAGTGACCTGAAAGGTGCAGGTTTGATCCCGGCCGCGGTGGTCGCATTTCGATGGAGGCGAAATGGTAGAGGACCGCATGTACTGTGCGATGTCAAAGCACCTTAAAGAACGCCAGGTGATCAAAATTTTCGGAGTTCTCCTATACCGCGGGCCTCATCATATCCTGGTCTTGTCACATAATACCCCAGATATTACTATTATTATTTTTATTAATTTTTCGTTCATTAAAAAATCATACCACAGGGCGTTCGAATGATGATGTTTAGGTAGTGTTTTTGGAACCGGTGACCGGAAAATCTGTAGCGCTAGCACACGTGCGTCATCATGTGTGCTATTGCGCCGATTTGTGTGTACCGCGAGCCAAGACCTTCTAGAACGATTACTTTGTACTTTAATAGTCATAATAATTGTTGGGGTCCAACGTCTCAAAACGACCGTATGATGAGAGACGCCGCAGTGGAGGGCTCTCAACATTTCGACCACCGGGAGTTCTTTAATGTGCACCTAAATCTAAGCACATGGGCCTCAAGCATTTTCGCCTCCATCGAAAATGCGCCGCCGCGGCCGTACTTTGTAGTTTGAACCACGCGTTTGGTAGCACCATGTTAGTTCGCGGAGGCTGCATTTTGATGGACGCAATATGCAGGAAGCCCATGTGCTCAGATTTAGGTACACGTTAAAGAACCCCACATGGTCTAACTATCGGGGGTCCTCCACTATGGCATCTCTCACATTCATATCGTGTTCTTTGGACGCAAAACCCCAACAATTATTATAAGAAGTACAGCAGCTTTCTGTGCATCCAGAGAAACCTAAGCAGTAGAAAAAAGCTCGGAAAACACGGGGACGAAAAGTAAGCAGACGCTACAAGCTAAGTAACCTAGAACTAAACATTGCGAAATGCTATCATTCGACTGTCAAGTCATTAAATGTGCGCCAACTGCTTCATGATCTGCCATCGGCCGAGCCTTTCAACATGGTAAAAAATTTGCGCAGCTTGCGCTGAGTCGCGTAAGGCTGGGGCAGAGCAGAGCTGGTCGGCACTCGCCTTGGCAATTGACTAGGCACACGTTCATTCCCACGTCCATGCACGAAGTGTTCACGCGATCACATTGCGATTCACGAGTATCGGATAGGCATCGATCGGGTTTCATTGGGAATCGCTTGGCAATCACAGCACCAAGTACCTTACTTACCTTTATTAGGTAAATTGGCCTAACTTGCAAATTTGAAGCTTGGTCTCGATTAGCTTCCATCCCATGTCAAGGTAAGCTTAATTAGCTAATTAGTCGAGCTACTACTAGTTATATTAACTCTTAATTAGTATTAGGCTAAGCTTGGCGCATCTTACAAAATTCGGCATTACTAAGCACACGAGAATCTCAGCTCTGCTAAATTAGGGCTTTTTGAGGTGTGATCTCATTAGCTTAGTTATGCGCAGTTAATTAGGTTTTACCATGCTCAACATGGCTTAATAAGGCTTGTATATGGTTACACTGGTTTAACTAGGCACAGTTGTTCTTAATTTTTCTTGACGTGGCCGCGCCGGCAAGATCATGGTTTCCTCTCTACATCGCGAACCGGACAAACGGCGGGCATAACATACTTGCTGTAAAAAAATGCGAACGGAATAAAATAATACGTTTGGCTGCCCTTCCGAATTCCCGGTGCAGTCGGGCACCGTTTTCTTTTTCTGATGCGTGAAACGAGTCGTTGCCATAGGATCGGGGAATGACTAGCCATTTTAACGTCGCAGCTCGCCGGTCTTATCTTTGTCGCCGTTAGCAACGAACGCGGCAGGCCACGCCAAGTCGTGAAGCTGTGTGTTCTGAACTTTTTGTTTCTTTCCTTTTCTTTCTTGCCTTGACGCAACTCTTGACTTCGCGCGAGATTCAAAAGATAAAAGTCATGCGGCACGTGGTGGAAGACACGCGAACTAAACGCCGATGTCCGTGAAAGCTGGATCTGATCCCAGGCAGAAGTCAACTATTCCATAACAAACAAGGAGTACCTTGCCATCATCTGGGCTACGTCAAAGTTTCGCCCCTACCTCTACGGGAGGCCCTTCAAAGTTGTGAGCTACCACCACGCCTCTGTTGGCTAGCTAACTTCTCAGACTCCATCTGACAAGACGGAGTCTGAGAATTCAAGAATTCGACGTTACCGTCGTTTGCAAATCCAGACGAAAGCACTAGGACGCCGACTGCCTTTCTCGCGCCCCCGTCGACCCACCGCCACAGGACGACCAGGACGATGACTGCTTCTTGGGAACCATAAGTGCCGACGACTTCGCTTAATGACAGCGAGCCGACCAGGAACTCAGGGGCCTGGTTGAGTACGTCGAGGGCAGGACCACCATTGTTATGAAGGCATTCGAGAGAGGACTTGCGTCGTTTTTCTGGCGAAACGGCGTCCTCAGAAAGAAGAACTTTTCACCACTTCCAGCCAATATCCTCTCGTGGTGCCTTCAGCATTGCGACCAGAAGTCCTCCAGGCCCTACACGACGACCCAACGGCTGGACACCTCGGTCTTTCCCACACGCTCGCAAGAATACAGGAAAAGTACTAGTGGCCACGCCTTGCCGCCAACGTCGCTCTCTACGTAAAGACATACCGAGCCTGTTAGTGACGCAAGGCACCGCCGACAAGACCTGCAGGCTTTCTCGCCGACCGTTACAGCAAATCAGGATGGACCTACCGGGGCCGTTCTCAATGTCGACTTGCGGAAACAAATGGATCATCGTAGATACCGACTACCTCACCCGCTACGCGGAAACAAGGGCCCTGCCCAAAGGCACTGCCGACGAGGCGCCCAAGTTCTTCGTTGAGAACATTGTCTTTCGTCATGGCACCCGAGAGATCCTCCTCACCGACAGAGGCACGGCATTTACTGCTAATTTAACTCAGGCAATATTGGGATATAGCCAGACAAGCCACCGCCGAACCACCGCCTACTACCCACAGACCGATGGCCTCACCGAGCGTCTTAATAAGACAATCGCCGACAGGCTGGCCATGTACGTCGACATCGAACACAAGACGTGGGATGCCATCCTTCCGTACGTGACCTTCACGTACAACACTGCCGTGCAAGAAACAACGCAAATGACGCCGTACAAGTTGGTTACGGAAGGAGCCCGGCAACGACGCTCGACGTAATGTTACCCAATGTCACTGACGAAGGAAACTTCGACGTGACTGTCTACCTTAAGCGCGCCGAGGAAGCCCGAGAACTCGCCCGCCTATGCATCAAGAATCAGCAGACGACCGACAGCCGCCGTTACAATCTTCGACGACGCTTCGGGGAATACCAGCCCGGTGACCATGTTTGGGTGCGGACACCGATAAGCCGACGTGGACTAAGTGAAATACTTCTTCGGTGGTATTTCGGGCCATACAAGGCGCTTCGACATCTCGGCGCACTCGACTACGAGGTTGTCCCTGACGGCATTACGAACACTCAGCGGCGCCGCGCACGAACCGAAGTTTCCATGTCGTGCGCCTGAAGCCATTTTATACTCGTTCACGAGCAATAGGACTATGCTTTTGCTTTATTATTGTCTTGTATTTATGCATGCACTTTTTTTTCGCCCTTCCAGGTAATTTCACAAGCATCGTGACGATGCTTTTTCAGAGCGGCGCAATGCCAGACGCGTCCATTTTTTTCTAATTTCATGTTAACACCCCATTGCAATGCGGAAACTGCGCCCAAATGACTGAGAACTATCTAGATAATAATACAACCTTCCGATCAGATTACGTGCACAACGCGAACATAAGCATTAGTTCTGGATTTTACGCGGCCGCTAGCGATAAGGCTGGAATCTTTGATGATACATGTATGGAAGGCGTCGTGCTTGGCCGCTTCTCAGTTTATCGACGGCCGACGCTCTGTTCACCGCTATCAGTGTCAGTGTGCATGGCTGTAGTCTGCCTTTCAGTGCCGGCCAGAAGTTTGGCCAAACAAAGAGTTTCATCTTGGACACGCCGACTACTGCCTTCGTCAATGTCATGACCTCGTGGCAATATTGTGGAGGCTCTTCTCCAGAACAACGATACGGACATTGCTATCTTTACTGAGTCGTGGTTAACCCCAGACATCGAGAACGACGAACTGTTGCAACATACCGCCTGATTTGTTATGCAGAGATACGATAGGGCTACACGCAGGGGCGGTGGTGTATTGGTTTGTTTCCTGAAATATAGCCTCATGCGGGGTCACAATAACTTTCAACCTAGAAATTTTCTGCGTTAAGCAGCCCCTCAAAACTTGTACGAATACATTTATATCATGTTATCGCCCTCACTTTCGCTAATGAAATGCACTCGCTTCTAAGTAATTTGACTTCCTTTTTTTCTAATGTCAATTCGATACTTTCAGATGATTTCCCTTTTCCTGAGACAGACTGAAATAACTAAAGGCATTGTCTCGGTTATCCAAAGGCTACCATCTGTTAACCCTTTTGTTGAACCTCGCTCAGACCGTCCATTCCCCGACTCGGGGCACTGACGTTCTCAATGTTGTTATGGTCTAAAATCGTGACTTAGTGTCATCGCTGTCCACTACTATAGAAGTAAGTTATTACAATGACGTCTGTACATAAATGGAAGGGACAGGCAGACTGTTTGCGCAGTTGTGCCAGTCTTTTGAGGCACTCGAAACGGAAATTTCTTTGAGTGCTTTTGTCTGGGTGCATTATGCGGATCTATGAGTGCATTATGAGGATCTGAAAAAAACATAAGTACTAACCAAACAAATTTTACAACGTTATAAAACCAAACAATTAGTCCTGTAACATTACGCTTGTATATGCCGATGGTTCCGATGTTCCACTTCATCAGTGGGCAAATGTCATGAAATAATTCCTCCTTCTTGTCTGTTTTCACCTCCAAACCCGGTCATGATGTACCGCCGCCACTTGATCCGAACCTTAGTGTAATGCCACCCGTCGTTGTACAGTTGATGGAATAATTGTGTCTCATTAATAAACTAAAACTTCTAGTGCTCCGGGATCTGACAATAATCCTGCGAAGTTAGTTAAAGGCTCTAGGGACGTCTCGAGTCGCATCTTGGCGATAATTTCCTCGCAATCCCTTTCAGAAGGTCCAATTCCGCAAGATTGCTATAATTAGAGACCGGATTATAGGCTGTCATGAATATATTGACTTGGGGGGTATGAAGAAGAAGATGATGATATGTTTAAAGAGAATTGGAAAAGAACATGAAGAAGAAGAAGTAGAAAACGGCCACGAGAGGCGACGTGGCCGGGAGACAAGGGCAGAGGAGATTGGAACGGCAAGAGGTGCAGACGTGTGGTGGTGGCGGCAAGGCGTTCGCCCGAGGTCCGCCAGCGGAGCTCCTGGAAGAGTACCCCAGCCTTCGCAGCAACGTACTGGGAGCTGCGGGGCACGACCGGGAGTGCGACCAGTTCGGCCCAGCGAGATTCTTCTCCTGAGGGCGCGCAGATGTTCTGCGGCTGTGCTCCGTGGGCTGCGCACCAGAGGCCGAGCGGTACAGCTGCGGCGAGTACCTGACGCGGCGGTGACCGGCCACTACGAGGCCCCGACGATGCGGCGGACGGTCATGCTCCGGTGAAGCGACGTACTTCGCGGACACGACGAGACTTCGTCTCAGCGCCGGAGCCGCCACGTCAACGCCATCAACCAGTGATGGAACTGTAAATATAACTTTTTAGTTTGGGTATATAGAGTGTGCAAGGGAATGTTTTTTAGGTTTTGGGTTGTTCACTACATTTGCTGTATATATAGTTTGCTTTTCTTTTGCATAAAGAATTTTTCGAAGTCCTCAGTGCCCTGTGCCGTTGTCCATCCTTGGAGACTATGACAAAATATTGGCGAGCCTGCCAGGATTAATTATCCTAACCCTTTGGTCTCTAACGACACAGGAATATGGATTTCGAGAAATTGTTGGGAGTAGCGACAGCGTTGGGGCTCAGTCGAGAGGAGTCCCTTACGTTGTTCGAGCGCGCGCAAAAGGAAGCTCGCGAGGCACGTGAAGCTGAAAAGGAGATCCTTCTCCTAAAGTTGCGGTTAGCGGATGCGTCTAACGCAAGAGACGATGACACTAGGTCATCCGTGTCTGTGGAACGGGAGCTTCCTAGAGCAAGGAGCATTTGTCCACGGAAACTAATGGCCCCGTTTGATGACAAAAGGGATGATCTAGACGCTTATCTGCACCGTTTTGAGAGAATCGCTGTGGGTCAAGGGTGGCAGAGAAGCGAGTGGGCGACGGCACTGAGCTTATGTCTAGTAGGCGAAGCTTTAAGTGTATTCGGAAGGATGCCCGCGTCCGATTCTTTGGACTACGACAAGGTCAAAAAAGCTCTGCTTCAGCGATTCAGGCTAACAGCTGAAGGATTCCGGGAAAGATTTCGAAAATGTAAGCCTGAAGACGCAGAGACGGGTAAACAATTTGTCTGTAGGCTAACAAACTATTTTGAGAGATGGATGGAAATGTCCGACACAGAGAAGAGTTATGAAGGCGTCCGAGATAGAATCGTGATCGAGCAATTCTTGAGTTGTTGTAGTCCAGACCTTGGTGTTTTTCTTAAGGAGCGAGCGTTGAAACGGCTTGATGACTATGCCGAGTGTGCCGATCAATTTCTTGAAGCGCAAGGCTCCAACAATTTAAGTACACCAAAGGAGAATCATAGAGTGGAAGTTGGGGCAAAGCAAGCGATGGCGGGTGTTATACCCAAAGCGCTTAGGTGTTTCTTGTGCAACCGTGTCGGTCATCGTGCCCGTGACTGTCGTTTCGGAGGTGTACAACACGAAAGACGTTATTGCAAGGTGTGCAATCTGGGGAGCCATGACACGGAGGAATGTAGGCAGAAACCGCGAGATCAAGTAGCGGCGGTAGTAGCACACGAAACATCAGACAAAGATGGCCCAAAGGACAGAGAAATGACGACTGTAGTGAGTGCAGCTGTAGCCACAGGTGGCCTGGAGAATGTCACCCTACCTGTTGTCAAAGGGATAGTGAACGGTAAACCTGTATCGGTACTTCGAGACACCGGTGCTAATACGGTGTTAGTTAGAAGAGGTCTGGTAGACGACAGGCAGTTGACAGGAAAGACAGCACGTGTGGTGCTGGTTGATGGGTCTAAAAGGTGTTTCCCGGAGGCTACCGTAATGTTAGACACCCCGTATTACACAGGACGTGTAACCGCACTGTGTATAGAAGATCCCTTGTTTGACGTTGTGTTAGGCAATATCAAAGGTGCAAAATCAGTTGATGACCCATTGACACGAAGAAAATTGCCTAGTCCACGCATAAGCGGCTGCATAGAAAAGGCGAAAGAAACGAAAAAGGGTGAAACGGATTCGAAGGAGAATGTGGGTAAAAAGGAGGAAGGACAGGAGGTTAACACGACTGCAATATTGAGTGACTTAGGCATACCGACTGTTGAGCTGGGTAAAGAGCAGTGGAATGATCAGACGCTTAGGTATGCAGTACGTAGGATTGGAGATAGGCCGATGAAGGAAAGAACGAGAGCAGGGGTGACGTACGTAGTAAATGATGGCGTGGTGTACAGAATGTTCTTAAGCAAAGGCAGAGAGTGTACACAATTGATGGTGCCAGCTAAGTATAGAACAGCTGTATTGGAGAAGTGCCACGCCAAGGGGCATAAAGGAATGAGGCGAACTGTGATGACATTGACTAGGGTAATGTTCTGGCCTGGGTTGCATAAAGACGTGAAAAAGTTCGTAGAAGGATGCTGTATGTAGACGGGCAAGCGAAAATGAAAGATTGAGGTAACGTGCTGAGGGTGAGAAGAGTATCCTAGCTCCTTGTATATTTGAGTACTTAGTTCATACAGTTCCGTAACGCGAAACTTTTCGATACAGCAAACTAGCGAATATGTTGAGTAGTCAGTATAGTGACTTCGTTACACTGAGTGGGTGTGTTTATACGTGATATTACTGCTATTGTGAACATTTGATGAAGTTGTGACAGTAGACAATAATAATAATATCTGGGGTTTAACGTCCCAAAACCACGATATGATTATGAGAGACGCCGTAGTGGAGGGCTCCGGAAATTTAGACCATCTGGTGTTCTTTAACGTGCACTGACATCGCACAGTACACGGGCCTCTACCATTTCGCCTACATCGAAATGCGACCGCCGCGGCCGGGATCGAACCCGCGACCTTCGGGTCAGCAGCCGAGCACCCTAACCGCTATACCACCGCGGCGGACGTGACAGTAGACAGAGTACCTTGGTGCCTTTATGTGAGCTATGAAGTGTTCAACGACGTACGTGATATGAACAGTGATAATGAGGTGATGTGAGTGTGATTGTGAAGTTCATCAGGAAGACGTGTATATTCAGATGGACGACTGAAGGGAAGAGAAGTCGCCCAGGGACGTCATGAGCAGTTTTTCAAGATGAAAAACTCTTGAAAGGAGGGCGTATTGTCATGAATATATTGACTTGGGGGGTATGAAGAAGAAGATGATGATATGTTTAAAGAGAATTGGAAAAGAACATGAAGAAGAAGAAGTAGAAAACGGCCACGAGAGGCGACGTGGCCGGGAGAGAAGGGCAGAGGAGATTGGAACGGCAAGAGGTGCAGACGTGTGGTGGTGGCGGCAAGGCGTTCGCCCGAGGTCCGCCAGCGGAGCTCCTGGAAGAGTACCCCAGCCTTCGCAGCAACGTACTGGGAGCTGCGGGGCACGACTGGGAGTGCGACCAGTTCGGCCCAGCGAGATTCTTCTCCTGAGGGCGCGCAGATGTTCTGCGGCTGTGCTCCGTGGGCTGCGCACCAAAGGCCGAGCGGTACAGCTGCGGCGAGTACCTGACGCGGCGGTGACCGGCCACTACGAGGCCCCGACGATGCGGCGGACGGTCATGCTCCGGTGAAGCGACGTACTTCGCGGACACGACGAGACTTCGTCTCAGCGCCGGAGCCGCCACGTCAACGCCATCAACCAGTGATGGAACTGTAAATATAACTTTTTAGTTTGGGTATATAGAGTGTGCAAGGGAATGTTTTTTAGGTTTTGGGTTGTTCACTACATTTGCTGTATATATAGTTTGCTTTTCTTTTGCATAAAGAATTTTTCGAAGTCCTCAGTGCCCTGTGCCGTTGTCCATCCTTGGAGACCATGACATAGGCAAATGCCTATTTTTTTTCCTTGCGTTCCTATCGCGCCACTTTGGTATATGAACATGAATTAGAGGTTAAGAAGGGCTTTTATAGTGTTTTTATAGTGCCTATAAATGCCTATTTTCGGCGTTCATGCCTAAATGCCGATAAGTGCCTATAAATGCCCTATTTTCAAAATCGGCGCCTATATGAACACTATTTAAGCTCAAATTTCGTTTTTCGAGTGCGGTTTGTGATCGTTCTTCATGTCAGAGGGCACCTTTCCGAACTCTACAAGGTTCAACCAAGTTCTATAGTTCAACCAACTTCCGAAAAACAACCGATAGCAGCAGTGAAATGAGATGTGGCGGCCACCACACGCGACAGGGCCGACATGGTGCGAGCGGTTAGAGGAGAGGAAACGACACCATGTCTGCAGCCCTAAATGGGAGCACGTCTCAGCGTCTTCGGGGGGAATGAGGAGTGAGAAATAGAGAAGAAGGAGAGGAGAGTGGCGTCCATGGCCGAGGATGTGCCGAGGGAATGGTAAGAACCGCCCTGAAGGCCTGGTTGTGGCGGTGGGAAGGGAACAGGAGGTCCCTCTGTGTAGCCGCGGAAAGGTGCAGAATGAATGCAAAATCGTGGAGAGCCGTCAGGGTAAAGGAGAGTGTGGATCAAGAGAAAGAAAAATGTGATGTGCACGCGGCTTTTGTTTGTTTGTAATTTACTTCTTAAAGGGTCCCTCACCAGGTCACAGAAGAAATTGTACTTTGACACTGGAAGCTGTTGCGTGTTCAGTGAAGAGCAGTGTACCACGATAATTTTTCAAATTGGTTGGTTACGAGCCACGACCATGATACGAAGAGGCAGACTTGAAACCCTTGCAATTGCCCTGTGTAGCCATCGCAAGCCTAATTCCTTTCCTGTCCTCTTCGGTATCGGAGCCGGAAGATCGCATGACGCATCCGCACCAGGCACGTCATGTGCATGTAAGGTCACGTGCGCATGACGCGCCCGAGCAGTATGCCATCGATGTTGCGTCGTTTCGGCATTCTCGGTTGTGTATTGCCTGTTTTTGTGGGATGGATTCCTCAGTGCGCATATGTTTGGAGAGGCTGGCACGGATCATGTATCCTTACCGCTATACACCGCGTCGCACCGCTGCGACTGCTGCACCAAAAACACGCCAAGAGTTGTCAGGGCTGGCGCCGGCACGACGCCAGAACGGGCGAGAAGACGAACGCATGTGAAACGGAGGCCGATTAGTGTATAGCATCTCGCTGTGACTCGAAATAAAAAATAAAAATAAAAACGCGCTCACATTCTGTTTGTGTGTTTTATTATTTCTTTCCGCTTTCATTCATCTGCTCAACTACATATTACACAAATTACACGTCACCTCGAATAATTCTCGCAATGTCACGAGCTATATACGGTGAGCGATGTCAGAGCTCCAATGTCTACGTAAAAGAGCGGCGTGAGGGCAGGACCATTCCTTGTTGCACATCATCCCCTCCATCTTGGGGCGCGCGCCCGGGAGAAGGGCAAGCGGCGTTCAGTGTGAAATTTCACTTCTTTTCGCGACGCGTGTCATTGCAAATCTTGGCAGACGTGATCGTGAGCGCCCAGTGCATGCATTAATAACACTTGTCAGCTCGAAATGCTCAAACCTGGTGAGGGACCCTTTAAAGTGTTCACCGACAGGAGAGAAAATGACCCAACGCGATTAGACCCAGCTAATGCGAGGCATCCCTCCGCGGTCTGGCTATCACTTCCTGCACTGCCCTTGTCAGCCTTGCCAAAAAGAAAGATATGCAGGAGTGTGTTCATTTGACGGTGGCCATTTGACCTGCCATGCTAGACAAAAAAAGGAAAGACCGTATCTGCGAACTCTGCGGGATATGCATGGCTGTATTCAACCGTTGGCGCCTTTCTGCTATCATAAACGATAACATTTTCTTGCTTCCTGTCGTAGGTACCGGTCGCGCACGTCTCTGTTTGAAATTATTTGAATTTATGTAAAAATTTATTGTGCCTATATTTACGATTTTGGAGGCCTAAAACAGTGTTTTACCTGCCTATTTTTCGGCGCCTAAAACGCGGTTTTTTAGTGCCTAAAAATCCGGCCTCTAGCTATAATGCTACAGTAACCCTGGTATTCAAGAAAGGCAATTGCTTTGACTTGTCAAATTATCGGCTTCTATCCCTGATGGGCGTCGCATGCAAATCTAATGGAATACATAATTTGCTCTCACCTCGCCAGCCATCTGGATAATAATTCTTTCTTTTTCCGCAAACAACCCGCTTTCGCCCCGGTCTATCATGTGAAAGACAATTATTCGAACTCACCACGGACCTTGAGGTTGAACTTGGATTCTTCCTTTCGGAACACGCCGTTATCATCAATTTTTTCAAAGGTATTTGATCGCTTGGCTCATCGTCTTATGGTGAAACTCAGATGACTCCGCTTGCTTTATCACGGATAAAAATGAACTGCAGGAGTGCGCCTAACTGGGCTGGTTGGTACATGATTAAGACCTGAACAAACAGCGCAGGACACGGGACGGTGACAGAACGACAGACGAAAGCGCTGAACTAACAACCACTGGTTTATTGCTTGAACATGCACATATACTGAACCATTGCGCAGATTACAGGGTTGCCTTGGGTATACTTGGAAAGAAGCCAAAACTCAAGCAAAAAGTAGCCAAAGTAGCCATGTCATTTAACTTTAGCGCCAAATTTCTAGCCAAACAGAAAAAAATGTTATATCTTGTATAGAGTTGTTAGTAATAAATAATAAATAATATGATTTTGAATAAGCAAAAACAAAGTTACAGTTTGTCTACAATAGATAGAGTTCTTGTAAAAGTCATTTTGTGCCAACAACTCAGCAGGAATGTGAAACGTGGAGGCTGTTTTTTCTTGAAGCCGTAAACGAAATTGATACAAAGTTACAATAATACCAGTCCAGCTTCAAGAAGCAAAATTTGATCGAAGATGAACAGCTCACAGTGGCGTATCTAGGGGTGGTGGGTGAAATTCCACCCAAAATGTTTATTTTGCATGTGTATATATGCACGTACACAGACAATCACGCACGAGCTTACATAAAGCATGGTTGAATCCCCCCCCCCCCCCCCCCGAAAAAAAGTTTCTGGCTACGCTACTGACAGCCCTACTTCATTTTGTTGCGGATACCCCTTAGATCAGTAAAAGAATAAGAGCTAAAAATCGACGAGCACACAGAAAAGAGAGCAGACAAAAGTCCTTTGTCTGCTGTCTTTTCTGCGTGCTCGTCGATTTTTAGCGCTTATTCTTTTACTCACGATGAATAGCCAACTAGCACAACAGTCTGTTATGCTAACGCATATCTCTTTGACGCGCTGTGTTTCAGCATTAGACTCTGGCGTCATCAGTGTGCTATGTAGCCACGCGTTTCGTACATGCGCGCTTCCCTCCGTCTTTTAAGAGGGGGGGGACGAGCGCATGTGACGTTCGTTGGGTACCTCGGTGCGCACCAGCCCGCTTGCAGGGGAAGGACATGTGCGCGCATAGGCCGACATGACAGAAAAGCTTGCAAGCAGGGATTAATCTTTAAACTTGCTTGTTCTTTTATCTTGAAATAATACGGAGAAATGGCAAGCAAACGCGTCAAAGTGAAAGTTCAAAGTAGCCAGAAAGTAGCCATGGCGCCAACCTGAAATTTTTGTCGCCATACAGGGTTGGAAAGTAGCCAATTTGGAGCAAAGTAGCCACCAACGGCAACCCTGGCGCAGAACAACAACAAAAACACAGTCACAGCGCAATGCACAAAGAGAGGCAAGAAGTCGTCATATCAGGCGCGTCGGCAAAACAGGCTGTCATGTTTTATACAAGTAACTAATTTAGCAATTATGCAGATAAATTGATGGAACACTGACGCAAATATTCCCGTGTGCATGAATATAGTATGCTTCACTGATTTCACGTGTTATTATCTGTCTGTACGTTTCCAAACGGTGCACCTCTCAAGAATTGGCTGACAGCCACATGCTTTGCAGTGCTGAGCTGGGCACAGATCCGTTAAGCGACTACGCGTGCTCTCGTAAAGCCAGTCGTTCAAGCACCGGCTGGTTCGGCCGATGTAGCAACGTCCGCTCGTGGAAGGAATCTTGTATCCTATAGCATTCCTGCATTCAACAAAGCGCTTTCCGTGCTTTTTCTCACACCTCTTATTTTTTGTCATCCTTTTTCTCTATGCGGCGCAGCGCTGCAAGTTTGTTTATACAGCGAAATCTGTATATGGCTAGGAGAAACGAAAAACCGTTCGCCACAAGTGTAGGTAACGGTCTACATTGGCTGCTCCCTCAGTTACGTCGTTCTCTGCGTCGTACCCAAGCACGCCCGCCATTAGCTGCACCGTCAGTGACGTCATTCAGCCCGTCGCAGCCGTGCCGCCGAGCCCGCGCGCAGCACTGCAGTATCAACTTAAATCTTCCATATGGGTAAGCCACGGATCGTGCGAACTCCCGAAGAGCACACAACTTTTGAAGTACAGCGCTGACAGCAGATCCGTGAGAGAACTCATGTTCGCCGGGGCGATGCTGCGGCCCGGGCACAAAAACAGGCTCGGGTGGCCAAGCGCAAGGGGGGGGGGGGGGGGGTATTTACGACTTGGGGTAAGAAGAAAAAAGAAACAGTTTCACCGCAAGGGTGAAGCAATGAATGCGATAGCAACAAATTGTAATGTTATAAGAAGTGAGGCAGGCAGCTAATTCTTTTGGATCCGATCTCACGCAACTGTAGAAAACGCTGCTTTAAGAGCATACGGCCGCTCCAGGGACACTGCTCACCACATTCTCTTCGCGTTGAGAGCGCAGCACGTAGAAGGGTCAGGGGCGTAGCCAGAAATTTTTTTCGGGGGGGGGGGGGGGGGGGGCACCTCCTTGATTTCGGGGAGGGCACCTCATTGAAATGGTCATTTTTCGCTCTGTATGCAATGGCGAAAAAAAATTTCGGGGGGGGGGCACGTGCCCGGTGTGCCACCCCCTGGCTACGCCACTGAGAAGGGTACACCGGCCCCCCGCTGTCGGCCGCCGAGAAGGGGAGATAACGCGCGCGCCCGCGACGACCGCGCTCGTAAAATCGAAGGTCGCTCGAGGGACCCCCCCCCCCTCGCGTCTTTTCACGCTCACGAATGACGGGCGGGGCCGGTTATATATATACACATACATATACGGGGGATGACGGCGGCGGCCAACGGCAAACACCATGCTTTATGAAGGGCAAGAGCGCACTGAAGACGAAGACACAAAGAAGGCACACACGCACACACATAGCGTGTGTGTGCCTTCTTTGTGTCTTCGTCTTCAGTAGCTTCTTACCCTTCATAAACATGGAATACCAACATGCCCACATTACCACCTTGGCAAACACCAGCCGAGAGTGTCCATATAATTGCTATCGCAATCAAAAGTGCACCCCGCAACTGTCTCTCACGGAGGAGGACACCTCAGCAGTAGTGCACAGGGGGGAGGGGGGGCGGGGTTGTAAAGAGAAGAGCTGAGAGGAGGGGGGGGATTGTAATAAAAAAAGAAAGAAAAAAGGGAACAAAAAAAAGTAGGGGGGCATTCACCGGTGATCCGATTTAAAGGAAAAAAAATATTTATATGGGCTCGCGCAGTCCGCTGCCGTCAACGAAGTCGAGCAGCGCAGAAAGGGCACGTTTAACGTGCTCGCGGCGGCACTCGGGGAAGAGGAGATGCTGAGAGGACGCCCGGGGAGACCCAGCTGGCTGTAAACAGCGACTGGACACTTGAGGAGGAGATGATCCGGAGTCTCGAGGTCACCGCAGTCTATGCAGACCGGACTACCGCGCCCGGAGTGGCGATGGCGACGTTCCGCAGTGTGATAGTCCCCCGTCCTAAGTCGGAGGAGGAATACGCGGTCGCGCTTGGAGAGTCCCTTGAGCGGGAGTCGTCTGGGACGGGTGCCAGATGCGACGCGAGGGTCGGGGTGTTGCCCGCGTACATATCGGGCAACGAGAAGACGACCGACGTCAGTCGTGCAGACGAAGTCGGTCACTGGGGCAGCAGGATCGTGGGCCGCCTTGGCTGCCTGGTCGGCTGCCTCATTGCCAGGTATCCCAACGTGTGAGGGGACCCAGTGCAGGGAGAGGTCGCAGCCAGACTGAACGACGACGTGGAGATTCCTTGCCACCCGTTGTGCCAGGGAAGTGCCATCCTCCTCACGAGAAATCGCGGCCAAAGCCGCGCGGGAATCACAGAGTTTTGAAGCCATGTTTAAACTGCGCGAAGACGACAACACGTTAGACACATAGAACACGCACACACGAAGCGCAGACTTCCAACTGTGTTTCACAGAGTATCGCCGCCGCAATGACCGCAGTGTGCTCGGTGAGCAGTTCGGCCGACAAGTTGACAGCGACGAGTTCGGCAACCGTGGAGGAGGCGAGTGAGGGCAGGCGGCACTTGCGAACCGCGCCGAGAGATGGCGCGACGCAGGCAGCGGCGGTAGGGTTCCTCGATGCGCGCGCCCCCCTTGGAGGGTGGAGCCATTCTTTGAGGGGGTGAATGCCGCCTTCCGATCGGCGGCCGCCATTCGGCTCCCCCACGCCTCGTCGCGGCTGGTTGAGTGAGACAGGTGCGCGGCGTTTTCTCGGGCAAAATGCCCGGGTGTTGCGTGCCACAGTGCACAAACCACTCGCGAAATGGCTATAAGATGTTCAGATTTCCGAAAGATCCGAGAAGGCGATTCCTGTGGCTGGTAAAGATCAAGCGCGACAAGTGGCAACCCGCGGACCTTTCCTGTTTGTGCAGCCTAAGTTATGCCATTTCAGCATTTGGAGAGTTATAACTCGCCGCGCTTACGCTGGCCTTCTCGCTCGACGTAACTTGCGGCAACGTATACGTTGCCGAAAGAATACTATCGGGGCACTCACTCTTCTCGCATTGTAGGTCCAGAAACGACGCCTTAGGCGTTTGTCAGCTGGTTCCCGGACGCGTATTGCCGAACGGTGACGGCGTATGTGCGTGTGTGTGTTTGCGTGCATGTGCGTGTACAGTCGCGCGTGATATGAAGGTTATCGCGGAAGCGTTGACCGGCGTCGCTCGCGCGATAGCCTTCATATCGCGCGCGACTGTACGTGTGTGTTTGTACGCATGTACGAATGATTGTGCGTGCGTGTCTGTGTGCGCGCACGCGCGTTTGTGTGTGCGTGCGTTGCCGAGTGTGCGTGCGTGTGCCCGTGTGTGTGTGTGTGTGCGCATGCATGTCGGTGAGTATGTGTATGCGTGCGTGTACGTGTGTGTGCGTGCGTGTGTGGGTGTACTTATGTGTGCACGTGTTTTTGTGTACGTGTGTGTGTGCACGCACGCGCATGTGTGTGTGTGTACGTGTGAGTGCGAGCCTGTGTGTGTGTTCGTATGTGTGCGCGTATGTGCGAATGCGTGTGCGTAAGTGCATATCTGCGTGTCTGTGTGGGTTTGTACGTGTGTGCGTGTGTATACGTATACGTGTGTGTCTGTGAGCGCGTGCACAGGCGTGTGTGTGCGCATGCGTGTGTCTGTGCGCGTACGTGTGTTTACGCGTGCGTGCGATTGCGTGTGTGCGCGTGCGTGTACGTGTGTGCATGATTTAATGTCCATAAATTTCATGACTTAATGCCATAAAAGCCGCATGTAGAGCCCCAAATAGTATGATATGCGTATTCAACAATTTTTTTTGCCCATCTGCTATGCTCAGTAAGGTAAAAGAGATGAAAACAAAATTCAGAATACTGTGCGTTGCAGGGTGCGGTCCGTAAATGGGGTAGCTGATGAAATAATTCGGAAAACAAGATCTGAAGATAGGGTGTGCATTCACAGTTTTTCTCTTTTTTCTCGTGACAGCACGTGGTTTTTTTTTTCAATTCTTTTTTTCGCACGGCAGGCAAACTGTTTTTACACTTTTGTGGAAGGCACAAAACACACAGACACAATCAAATGCCATGGGGCTTGGGTGCGTGTGTTTCACATCTTTAACCAATATAAATAGTTACCGACTAGCCCAACAAGATGCTAACTGAAGGCTGTTAACGCGGCTGGCGTGGACGGTAGTTTTCAGCTGCGAGCAACTCCAGCTGCTAATGTCGCTTTAAAAATAAAGGATTATAGAATAGAATTCCTGCGACCTTCACACTCCCGACGCGAAAACTTTGTATTTTTGTCATGTTGTTTGAGCACCACTCGTTTTGACGCAAAGAACTCTGCATGCAGCAGCGCGACGCCCGTTGGCTGCCTATCGTGGCTATAGACGGCCTGCGGAGAGGGCATCGTAATGGCGGACGCCGTAGCAGACGACGCTGTTGTCTCCACCCTCCACGGCGGCGGAGGGAGCGCGCGCATCGAGGAACCCTAAGCGGCGGTACGCGCACATCGAGGCACCCTAAGCGGCGGCGGAACCGTCCGGGAGCACGGAGCCGTCGATGTAAACAAGGGTGCGCCCGGCCAGCTGATCGTGAAGGAGCGCGGCGCTCTCTTGCTGCATAACAGCCACGGGGGGTGCGCGCCTTCGCTTTGATGCTGCCGAGGGTCTTGTTGATGACCAGGGGGGGTATGCCGATAGGGGGGGGGGGATGGCCGGCCAGCTGTGGTAGGGCGTGTCAGGCACAACCGAAAGAAGTTCGCTCGCCCGTTGTCCCATGGATGAAGAAGGCAGAGCGTAGAAACGGTTGACCAACAGCTGCCCCTCCGCTGTACGTTTCAGCCGGAGGAGGTGGTTGAGCGCCTGCTTGGTTGCCCGCAGAGAGATGGTGGTTTCCCCTGCCTTGGCGAGGGTGGGGCTCACTGGGGAGGTGTGCGGAAGCCCGTAGAACTCGCGCACGGCGTTGCGGTGGTCGGCATCCAGCGCTGCAAATTGGCAGGCGCGCAAAGAAGCCACGGGTGCAGTGTAGAGCACGCGTGCCGATGCCACGGCGTTGTAAACACGGAGGGCGAGGGCGGGGGTGCAGCCGCGCCCGCGCGCGAGAAGACTGCGTGCGGCGCCCAACACCTTCCGGTTGCTCTTGCGCAAATCGTTGACCGCCGGTCGCCAGCTGAGTCGGTGGTCGATGGTCACCCCCCAGGTGGCGCACCTTCTTGCTCCACTCGATGGGGAGGCCCCGGAGCGAGAGCCGAGGGGTGCTGAAGCGGGTCGACGCCTGCGGGTGGACGAGTAGAGCCTCCGTCTTGGAGGCGGCGAGGGTCTGTCCAATACCGCTGAGAAATGCGTCCACCGCATCGATGGCTGTCTGGAGGGACTCGAGGAGGGCCGGGCGACGATGGCCGGGGCCGCAGGCGAAAATAGCAACGTCGTCGGCGTAGACTGCCGCACGCACCTCACACGCAGTGTCGCACGGGATGTAATCGGGCAGCTTGGCCAAAGTTAGGTTGAAGAGGAAAGGGCTCAAGATGCTGCCCTGTGGGACGCCGGTTGTGACAGGGCGAGGCCCGCTGATGGTGGATCCCACTCGAACCCGAAGGGATCGGCCGCCAAGGAAGCCCTCGACGTAAGAGAGCATGCGCCCGCACACACCAAGGTCACGGAGTGCGTCCAAAATTGATGCGTGGGGCACACAGTCAAAGGCACTCCTCACGTCGAGGAGCACGAGAACGCCGTACTCGCCGCAGGACTCGGCCTTCTCAAGGGTGGCGATCACGTGCGCGGGCGAGTCAAACGTGCAGCGACCAGGGCGGAAGCCGCTCTGCTCGGAAGGGAAGGCGTTGGTGGCGGTGGTGATCCATCGCAGGCGGCGCAAAGCCATCATCTCCATGGCCTTTCCCACAGCCGAAGTCAGAGAGACAGGCCGGTAGGAGGAGAGCTCGGTGGCCGGCTTACGTGGCTTCAGGATCGGGACCACGAGCGCCTCTTCCCAGCTGGTAGGGAGCAGGCCCGTGCGCCAGACCTCGTTGTATGTCTCTAGTAGACGGAGCAGCATGGACGGATCGATGTTGCGCAGTACCTGGTAGGTAATTCCGTCCGCACCCGGTGCAGAACGCTTGGTGCGGCTGTTGAGCATTACCATCAGTTCGTTGAGGGTAAACTCCTCAGTGCACAGGGCGCGTATTTCCAAAACGATGCCACGAGTTGGAAAATACCTCTCGGGGGGCGAACAGCGCTGGCCTGTTGAGTGCGGGCACGGGAGGGAGCCCTTGAGGTGGTTGAGGGACCGCAGGAGGTGCGAATTTGTCAGCCAGCAGCTCGGCCAGCTCACGCTCAGAGATTCGCATCGCAACCGCAACACAGAGAACCGGGTTGCGAGGGGCTCGGGTGCGCAAAACCGCGGCGAAAGTACGCCACGCACGGGCGTGGTTGCGCGGATCGTCCAAGGAAGAGCACAGGCTGCCCCAACTTTGATCGCGACGACGTCGGGCATGCCGGCGGCAGACGGCGTCGATTCGGTTGTATACCTTCCAGTGCTCGGCGGACTGGGAGCGCGTAGCCACGATTTGCGCTCGTTGTCGGGCGGCCCGGAGGTTGAGGAGGTGTACGTCCGGCACTGGGGTGCCCGCCGGCACGGTGCAGCGAGTGGTAGCTGCTTTGTGACACTCGGACAGCGCGGCGAAGATGTCGGCAGAGACTGGCACGGCAGCACACAGTTCACTGAATCGCGGTCACTTCACCACACTGTACGTCCGGGTGCACCTGACGCTGGCAGAAGGGGGGCTGACCACGATAGGATAGTGGTCAGAGCCCTGGGAGTCGGGGGTGCGCTTCCACTCATAGACATAAGCACCACCAACGAGTGTGAGGTCAATAGCACTGTCCATCACTCCGCGGCGCGCGAGGGTGCAGCTGCCCGTGTTGAGGACGAGCCGGCCCGCGTTGTGGATGGCGGCAAGGAGGTCGCGGCCGCGGTGATTCGTAGTGCCACATCCCCAGGAGGTGTGGTGGGAATTAAAATCACCACCGATTACAGCATCTTCATGGAGGCGTTTCCACCACGCGGCCAACAAAATTGGTATCCCAGCGAACTGAGGTAGTAGATGTCCGCACGTATACACTTGCGACACTCGTGTCCGTGCCCCCAATACGAACCGTGAGGGCCACAGCCTCAAGGGTGTCGCTGAAGATATCCTCTATGTTGACGGTGGCGTGAGGCAGGTCGGCGCGCACGTAGACAGACGCGCGAGACATGCCGGGAGGGTGGGCACCGAACTAAGCGGCACGCCTCGAGTTCGCACTGCGTGCTGCTGTGGTAGCCGAGAAATCCAGGCAGGCTGAGTGACCCGGCGCGGGCATACGTTTCCTGCAGAAGCAGGACGTCGTACTCGCGCCGTAGGAGTTGAATGGCCAACTCGGCGTGTCGGCAGCGGAGGGAACGGACGTTCCACTGTAGGATCCGCGGCCGAAAAATCCTGTTGAGGCTAGCCATGATGGTTCAGAGCAAAATGAGCGGCCAGGGCCGCGTTTCAGAGTTCGAAGGCAGGGGAGCTTTGAGGTAGAGTCTCAATAAGGGCTTGGACAGCAGCTGCAAGGGCCGCAATCATAGTGTCTTTTTGTGCCTCAGGGTTCGAAGTTGGAGAAGGCCGTGAGGAGGGGGGGCGCAAGGGCAGCACTGTAGGAGAGACCGGGTTGCACAACCGAAGAGGTAGGATGGGAGGGGGCACGGGCGGGCGCACCTGTTCCAGTTTTCCTATCTGTCTTCAGGATTTTTTCGGCATCTCGACGAGAGAGAGGGGGGATCAACCGAGGCCATGGTATCCAAAATCCTCCTCTCATGTTGCCAGCGTGGGCAACGGGGTTCAGTGGCAATGTGTTTGCCATTGCAGTTTATGCACTTAGGCCCTGGGGCCACACAGTCCGCACGAACATGGTCACCACCGCAGCGGAGGCAGCGAGGGGGGGTTCGTGCAGGTTGCATCACAGTGACCAAAACAACCACAGGAGCCGCACTGAAGTGGCCTGCGACGCCGCGCTCTAACAGCGCGTGCTTGCTTGAATAGGGCGACTTCAGCAGGGGGGGGGTACTGCTTGCGAATTTCACGATCAGATCTCGGCCACTGCGGGCGCAGGAGAGGATAGGGACCGTCGACTCGATGTTTCCGAGAACCGTGTCGTTATATAAATTGGCGTCAACGCCGTAGAGGACACCGGAGCTGCACCCTTTGTTGGCTATCTTGGCATTCACTTCCACTTCGCCTATGCGATGCACGGCGAGTAGGGCCGCGGCGTCAGCGCCTTGGGAGCTGTCAACTGCCACGACGTTGCCTCTGAAGTTGACTCGAACTCGGTTGGCTCCAGGGATTCGTGAAAGGTGAGCTGCAATGCGTGCGTGCCGAGGATCCGGCAGCCTTCCAAGCCGCGCTAAATCGCGAAGCGGAACGCAAGCGCCAATGGCGGATGGATGCTGCCAGCCACGACGCCGAGGTAACTCGAGATATTGAATGCATGTGACAACGGTGAACCGAGGAAGCGGCGTTGCGATCAGAGCAGCGTCAACGTGGCAATGGAGGGAACGCTTTCGCCGGGGCCAACGCCCGCTTTCAGCGGCACTTTCTCGAGCGGCACTTAGACTGCTCGACGTCTGCGACCGCCTGTGGCCGCACGTTTCAGCTTCGCTGGTTAACGGTCTGTCTGTACGGAGTGCTTGAGCGGTAACTTCTCATTTGCACTGAATACAACGCGTGCTCCAATCTTACCAGCAACCTTTTTCAATCTGTGCGAAACCTCGTGAACATAGAGTATAACCGCTGTACTTGCAAGAGGCCTTTGATCCCCCCTGCCCCTTGCCAAGCTCACCAAAAGCCTTGCCGAAACAGACACCAGCAAGGCCTGGGGATAACCAGCATGGCTGAGGCGCGTTGCAGCTGGTGCTCGAAGCTACCTGGTGGTGGCACGAGCAGGTAAGAGACGCTTTTATGCAGGAGACTGCACTACACTTCTTTACAAGTTCAGAGTGCACCGTCGTGAAGGGTATGACTGCTTTCTTCGAGCGGGGATTTAATTGCCAGCACACGTTGTCAGTGTCAGCGCTTCGTCTGTCGTTCTTTCACCGTACCGTGTCCAGCGCTGTTTGTTCACGGCTTAAACGGATAAAAATTTTTTTCAATAGCACGATCTCAGTTCACAGTCATCGTCGGTAAGCTTTCCACACCCACTCCACTCAAGTAATATCCGGTGCTCCTCAGGGGTTATTTTCTGGCCCACTTCTCTTTCTTATCTTCATCAACGACTTGTCATGTGGAATAACTTCACCTATGAGCCTCTTTCCGGACGATTGTGTTAGTTGCCGTCATATCTCAAGGAGCACTGGCCAATATTTCATACATCGAGATTTAGACCTAATCGAATCATGATGCTCGCACTGGAGCCAAATGCCTCTAAGTGTAAGTGCACGGTTGTTTCACGTAAAATACTAATATAATTTATGAATATTCACTTATTTCCACAGCTTTATCCCCTACAACTTCCTACCGATACCTAGGTGTCCCTATTAACAGTAACTGTCGTGGTCGGAGCATATCTGGAATATTGTGACGAATACATACAGGACCCTAGATTACTTTAAAATTACACTATGCCTGTCCCCTCCGGAAATTAGGCAAATTGCATATGATTCCTTCGTTATAAGAAAACTAGAATATCCTTCCCCCATTTGGATTCCGCCCCCCCCAAGATTGCTTAATTACCTCTCTTGAATCGGTCCAATGTCATGCTACCTGATTTATTTCATCGCACTCGAGCATAAACCTCAATAAGTCATCTCTTGAACTTCCCTCTTTTGCAGTAAGACGCAGAATCTCGTCACTCATCCTATTCCATAAATAAAATCATAACTTTTCCCACGTGCAGGGTGCACTGTTACTTCCACCTGTCTGCACTTCTCGCCGCCCGTACAATTCCAACAGCGTTCAACGCCTCCGCGGTTAGACCCTCGCCTTTAATATAAACGATTTCTTCCTGTAGCCATAGAAGACTGGAACTGCGTTCCCGAGGCTCTTGCCATTGAAGAAATGCAGAAAAGTTCAGGGTCTCTTTAAGTACGCTCTTTGTTAACTAACTTTAACCATCCACTTCTTGTTTCTTGCAGATGTTTATTGCATTGCCGTTTGTAGTAAACAATGTTGTTCTTATTAAGCTCTGTACACGACTTTCTGTTCTACGCCTCATGTTACTGAGCCAACACTGATGCTAAAATACCGTTTCCTTTTGTGCTTTATACGCTGTTGGTTTTTGTTATTAGCCATTTGCTTGATTATGTAATGTCAACTACGTTACCCCCCTCTCATGTAATGCCCTGTTTAGGGCTCTCAAGAGTCAATAAATGATGATGATAACAATATGATCATGTAAGTAGTTACAGAAAATGCGTATGTTCGCTTCCCGCGTCCGTTAACATAAAAGTTCATAACGATTTTGATGCATCGCGTGTAAATTATTTTTTTAAGGAGATGCCTATTCAGAGCTAGTACAGTGTTTTAACGGACCGCAATACGAAATAACCATGCTAAAGGCTATAGTGTCGGCTGTCATGAACATACGCATATTGAAACAGTTTATTAATGGTTTATTGTTTTTTTCATAATTTTATATTACAATAACATGTATGTAATAACTGATTGATGACAAGCGTCTTCTTGAATATTTGATAGCGAAAGAGTGCGCTCTTATATCTTCTTTCTATTGCGATAGCAATGATATGGACACTCTCGGCTGCTTTTTGCCGTCGGCGTCGCCGTCATGCGCCGTATATATATATATATATATATATATATATATATATATATATATATATATATATATATATATATATATAAAAGCCACGAAGAAAGCTAATTCAGAAAAATATCTTCCGATGCGCGGAATGGAACGGGCGACCTCTCGCTCCGCAGCGCGCGGCACTAATCGCTAGGCCACAGAAGCGCACGCCCGTCAGCAAAATAACGGCGAGCTATTTCTATCCACCATTCGCCGCTGGCGGTACGCCGATCTCGGGGTAATATCAGCGTGTTATCTGCCTTACCAGCAAACCAGCGAGATGGCGCAAAGTGCGCGCTCAGCGCCCCACTCGTTGCGATGCGTTGGCTCCCCAACTTGCACTTTGGCCTGCAGGGCGTAGTCGCCTTTGCCAGGGCGCGCGCGCTCGCTAATCTTGGGGTGGGGGGGGAATGGGGGGCAGTTTTACGTCGTGTGCTTTCGCCGGAAAGATTGCGTGTAGGTTACAGAGCGCACAAGGGTCACTTCGCTCGCTGCAACGGCCCCGTTTCCGAAAGATGCGCGCTGTTCAAACACAGTGAAGTAACAACTGTGATACTTGTTAGTTCACCCTCGACCTGTGTATACCTGTGCGTATGTTTCGTGCGTCCTTTACGCTTGAGCAGTGAGTTCAAAGTTTCGGATCTGCTTTCCGTTCTTCGTGCGAAATGCCAATTTGTTGCTATCGCACTCATTGCTTCGCCCTTGCGGCGAAACTGCGACTTTTTTTTCATTGTGATAACAATTATATGGACACTCTCAGCGAATTTTTGCCGGATATATATATATATATATATAGTATTAATGAGAACTAACAGACAAAGATGCCAAGGAAAGTATAGGGGAAGCTATTAGAAGTAATCGTAATGTAAATGTGAAGAAATGAAAGTGGACGAAAAGATAACTTGCCACCGGCAGGATCCGAACCTGCGACCTTCGAATAACGCGTCCGATGCTCTACCACTGAGCTACACTGAGCTACGGTGGCGGTCATCTCCCCGTCCACTTTATGGGGTATATATGTGTACTTAAACGTGGGAGCGTCAGTCAGCGCCGCCTGTTGCCATTACGGCGAGTGTGGAACACTCTTTTTTTGCCTGTAGGCGTCACGTAGTACGTGATCTTATTACGAGAGGGCAGCTGACTAGTAATCCCTCGCATACCAGCTGAAGGCATCAAGTCTGCCAGAACGAGACCCTCGTTATGAATGAAGGAAGGAATTGTAAACTTAAGGGCTCGTTTGCTTCGTTAAGCATAGTGCCACGCGCTATTCTTATTTTCACTTTTGTTGTGTTCGGTTTTCGCCCACAAAGACCGTCAGCAAAGCTCAGCTCAAACCGCGCCTTATTGTTCTAGAACCTTCGCGATTATTGTAGATCGTTTTGTTAAGATTGCGCGCAAGACGCGACCACTCGAGATTGTTCCTGAGCTTGCGCGATGACCAGTGATAAGGCTAGAATGTTCGACGCGTGATGCATAAAAGCCGGCGCGCTCCAACGATGTTCAGTTGTTCGCCGGCCGACGCTCTGTACGCCGCTATCAGTGCCAGCGTGTATTACTGTAATCCTACTTTCTGTTTACCGGCCACAAGTTCGGCCTAATAAACAGTTTCATTTTGGACACGTCGCCTGCTGCCTTCGTCAACGTCACAACCACGTGACATCTGGTGGAGGTGCTGCTCCTTTCATGTACCGGACGCCCCCCGTCAAGCCGTGAACCGAGCCCACGTCGCGAAGAAGACACCGACACCATCAGTGACGGTCGAGCCAGCCGCAGGCTGAAAGGACTACCCCCGCAGCACGGACTACTGCCGGACAAGCCAAAAGCTACGGCGACGAGGACGACAGGCACGATGACGGCCGCTGTGTCCCCCTGCAACGGTCGTTATGCAGCCACCCAGAGAGCCACCGAGGTTCCATGGATCGCCTACTGAAGACCCCGACACCTGGCTGGAGACGTTCGAAAGAGTCTCAATATTTAACAACTGGGACGCCGACGACAAACTGCGCCATGTTTACTTTTATTTGGAGGACGCAGCAAGGACCTGGTTCGAGAACCGGGAGTCCACACTTCGAACATGGCACCTCTTTCGCGGCGCTTTCTTGGAGACGTTCGCGAGTGTCGTCCGAAAGGAAAGGGCCGCCGCTTTACTGGACACACGAGTGCAGCTCCCGAATGAGAGTGTCACCATCTTTACGGAGGAGATGACGCGGCTTTTCCGACACGCCGACGCTGACATGTCCGAGGAAAAAAAAGGTTCGGTTCCTCATGAGAGGAGTAAAGGAAGAACTTTTCGCCGGACTTATGCGCAACCCCCCGAAGACGGTCTCGGAATTCGTTTCGGAGGCCACTACGATTGAGAAAGCGCTAGAAATCCGCAACAGGCAATACAACCGCCGCCTGCCTACGACGAGCTACGCGGATGTTCAAGCGCTGGGGACCGACGACCTCCGCGAAACCATCAGAGCGGTCGTGCGGGAGGAGCTGCGGAAGATGTTCCCCAGATCGCAACCTCAGGTGGATTCGATAGCTGAGATAGTTCGTGAAGAACTCCAGCAGTCGCTCGGCACCCCTGAGCCACTACAGGCACAGCCGCAGGCCCTGAGCTATGCTGCTGCAGCCCGACGCAGTGCACCCCCTCCACGCCCCCGTCAGGACGCCGCGCAGCCGCACTATCGTCGCCAGACGCCGCCGCCGCCACCACCGCCGCCATCTCGACCGCCTGCCGGCCAGCGGTACACGCCGAGAAAGACCGACGTTTGGCGCGCCCCTGACCACCGACCACTTTGTTACCACTGCGGAGAGGCTGGCCACACCTACCGCCGGTGCCAGTACCGACAGATGGGGCTACGAGGTTTCGCCGTCAACGCGCCTCGCCCACAGCGGGGTGAACGACCGCAAGACATCGCCGACTACCTCGCAGGTGCTCAGTGGACACCCCGACGACCCTCCCGCTCGCCGTCGCCTGGCCGCTACATGTCACCGCACCGCCGGCCGTACGCTGGCCCAAATCGGGGCCGATCTCCTAGCCCTTACTCGGAAAACTAAGGGCAGCAACCGATGGAGGTGCGGTTGCTGTACGACGAACTACCGAAGATCCTCCGCCGCCGCCGCCGACGACGACGACGCCGCCGCAAGGAAATCTAAAGAACCCGTCACAAGACGAACGAGGCCCTGGCGTGGAAACTCCGCAGCCCGAAGAAGACATCACTACGCAACGTGGAACCGGCGGAACAAACCGACGCAGCCGTGACCCGACGCCGCGACCTAACCGCAACGCGAGACGACGAACTACCGACCTCAACGTTCTTATCGACGGCCACGGAGTGACCGCTCTCGTCGACACTGGAGCCGACTATTCCGTCGTCAGTGGGTCATTCGCCGCCAAGCTGAAGAAAGTAAAGACCGCTTGGAGTGGACCCGAAATCCGGACAGCTGGAGGCCACCTGATAACGCCGGTTGGAGTCTGCACGGCGAGAGTCACCGTCAGTAACCGGACTTATCCTGCGAGCTTTGTAATCCTACAAAACTGCTCCAGGGATGTGATACTTGGAATGGACTTCCTAAGTGACCACGGCGCCGTCATCGACCTAAGGTCTGAGTCCATAACACTAACCTCAGACAAAGCGCTCCCGCCTCTCGCGACGCCAGGGAACCATGCATTGAATGTGATAGAACAGCAGGTGACCGTTCCGCCGCTCTCCAGCATCATTATTTCCGTCGGCACCGAAAACCCTGCGAACCTTGAAGGCGTCATCGAGGGCGATCAGCACCTACTCCTGAACCGTCAAATTTGCGTCGCAAGAGGTATAGCCGAGCTGCGTGACGGTAAAGCAAAGGTAGTGCTGACAAACTTCAGCCACGAATATAGGCACCTAAACATTGGTACGACGGTCGCTTACATCGATGAATGCGTGGCCGCCAGCAATGCTTTCGCCCTCTTCGATGCTGCCGAACCTGCTTCGACGAATCGAGGTCCCGAACCAGATTTCGACGTCAATCCGAGCCTCCCGAAGCACAAGCAAGACCAGCTCAAAAGTCTGCTCTTGCAATTCAAGGACTGCTTCTCGTCGTCGTCAAGAATTCGACAGACCCCAGTCGCAAAACATCGCATCATTACAGAGGAAAATGCGAGGCCACTCCGCCAGAGCCCGTACCGAGTTTCGACGCGAGAACGCGCAGCCGTAAAGAAGCAAGTCGATGAAATGCTACGCGACGACATAATCCAGCCGTCCAAGAGTCCCTGGGCGTCTCCCGTGGTGTTGGTGAAGAAGAAGGACGGGACGCTACGTTTCTGCGTCGACTATCGTCGCCTGAACAAGATCACGAAGAAGGACGTGTACCCCCCTCCCACGGATAGACGACGCCCTGGATCGACTCCACAACGCGAAGTACTTTTCGTCGATGGACCTGAAGACGGGCTACTGGCAAATCGAAGTCGACGAGAGAGACCGAGAAAAGACTGCCTTTATAACACCAGACGGCCTGTTCGAGTTTAAGGTCATGCCTTTTGGTCTTTGCTCGGCCCCCGCGACCTTCCAACGCGTTATGGATACTGTACTGGCTGGCTTGAAGTGGCAGACTTGCCTTGTGTACTTGGACGACGTCGTTGTGTTTTCCTCGAACTTCGATGAACACCTGCGACGCCTTGAAGCTGTACTTCAGGCAATCAAGACGTCCGGACTCACTCTCAAGCCAGAGAAGTGCCGCTTCGCGTACGAAGAACTTTTGTTCTTGGGCCACGTGATAAGCAAATCCGGAGTACGCCCCGACCCGCAAAAGACAACCGCCATCGCTGCTTTTCCGCCACCCACCGACAAGAAGGCCGTGCGTCGATTTCTCGGCTTGTGTGCCTATTACAGGCGGTTCGTTAAAAACTTCGCCCGCATCGCCGAGCCTCTCACTAACCTCACCAGGACCGACGTCGAGTTCAAGTGGGAAACGCCGCAGGAGGAAGCATTTAAAGAACTAAAACGACGCCTGCAAACGCCCCCGTTACTTGCGCATTTCGACGAACACGCCGAAACAGAAGTGCACACCGACGCGAGCAGCGTAGGACTCGGCGCCGTCCTTGTGCAGAGGACGGACGGACTGGAAAGGGTTATCAGTTATGCTAGCCGGTCGCTATCAAAGGCAGAGGCCAACTACTCCACAACAGAAAAGGAGTGCCTTGCCATCATCTGGGCTACATCAAAGTTTCGCCCCTACCTTTACGGCAGGCCCTTCAAAGTTGTGAGCGACCACCACGCCTTGTGTTGGCTAGCTAGCTTGAAGGACCCTTCTGGTCGCCTCGCACGGTGGAGCCTGCGACTTCAAGAATTCGATATTACCGTCGTTTACAAGTCCGGAAGAAAACACTCCGACGCCGACTGCCTATCTCGTGCCCCCCGTCGACCCACCACCGCTGGACGACCAGAATGATGACGGCTTCCTGGGAACCATAAGTGGCGACGACTTCGCCGAGCGACAGCGCGCCGATCCGGAACTCAAGGGCCTTATGGAATACCTCGAGGGCAAAGCCACCGTGGCTCCAAAGGTATTCAGACGAGGACTGGAGTCGTTTTTCATGCGCAACGGCGTTCTTCTAAAGAAAAACTTCTCGCCACTTCGGGCCGACTCCCTCCTCGTAGTACCTTCGGCATTACGACCAGAAGTTCTGCGTGCTTTGCATGACGACCCGACGGCTGGACACCTTGGATTTTCCCGTACGCTGGCAAGGATACAAGAAAAGTACTACTGGCCTCGCCTCACTGCCGACGTCACCCACTACGTGAGGACTTGCCGAGATTGTCAGCGACGGAAGACACCACCGACTAGGCCAGCCGGACTTCTGCAACCCATCGAGCCACCTCGCCGGCCGTTCCAGCAAATCGGCATGGACTTACCGGGGCCGTTCCCGACGTCGAATTCCGGAAACAAGTGGATTGTCGTAGCTACTGACTACCTCACCCGCTACGCCGAGACAAGAGCCCTGCCCAAGGGCAGTGCCGCCGAGGTAGCAAAGTTCTTCGTCGAGAACATCGTACTGCGTCATGGCGCCCCAGAGGTCCTCATTACCGACAGAGGTACGGCCTTTACCGCGGACCTAACTCAGGCGATCCTAAGGTACAGCCAAACAAGTCACCGCCGGACCACCGCCTACCACCCACAGACCAACGGCCTGACCGAGCGTCTAAATAAGACCATCGCCGACATGCTGGCCATGTACGTCGACGTCGAACACAAGACGTGGGACGCCATCCTACCGTACGTGACCTTCGCATACAACACGGCCGTGCAAGAAACGACGCAGATGACGCCATACAAGTTGGTCTACGGACGGAGCCCGGCAACGACGCTCGACGCCATGTTACCGAACGTCACCGATGAGGAAAACATCGACGTGACCGTCTACCTACAGCGCGCCGAAGAAGCACGACAGCTCGCCCGCCTGCGGATCAAGAATCAGCAGACGACCGACAGCCGCCGTTACAATCTTCGACGACGCTTCGTGGAATACCAGCCCGGCGACCGCGTTTGGGTGTGGACACCGATACGCCGACGTGGACTTAGTGAAAAACTCCTTCGGCGATACTTCGGGCCGTACAAGGTGCTTCGACGTCTCGGTGCTCTGGACTACGAGGTCGTCCCGGACGGCATAACGAACTCTCAACGGCGCCGTGCGCGACCTGAAGTCGTCCATGTCGTGCGCCTCAAGCCGTATTACGCGCGTTAGCAAACCAGAGGACTGCACTTATTGCTTAATTATTGTACTTTCTTTCTTTATTGTTGTTATTTATTGTTCCATGCATTTTCCCTCCGTGTTCTGTTTTAAGCATCGGGACGATGCCTTTTCAGAGGGGGGGCATTGCCACGCGCTATTCTTATTTTCACTTTTGTTGTGTTCGGTTTTCGCCCACAAAGACCGTCAGCAAAGCTCAGCTCAAACCGCGCCTTATTGTTCTAGAACCTTCGCGATTATTGTAGATCGTTTTGTTAAGATTGCGCGCAAGACGCGACCACTCGAGATTGTTCCTGAGCTTGCGCGATGACCAGTGATAAGGCTAGAATGTTCGACGCGTGATCGATAAAAGCCGGCGCGCTCCAACGATGTTCAGTTGTTCGCCGGCCGACGCTCTGTACGCCGCTATCAGTGCCAGCGTGTATTACTGTAATCCTACTTTCTGTTTACCGGCCACAAGTTCGGCCTAATAAACAGTTTCATTTTGGACACGTCGCCTGCTGCCTTCGTCGACGTCACAACCACGTGACAATAGTATTAATGAGAACTAACAGACAAAGATGCCAAGGAAAGTATTCGCAATGCCCACGAACTATAGGTGGCGCGCTGAATGATTCAAGATGGCGCCCGATGGAGGGTCGATCCGTTTGTTAGCATAGGAACAGATAGGACGTGCGTACGTACGGCCCGTGCCACTTTCACAGGATGAAGTCATGAGCTGCACTGAAATGGATATGAGACCGAAATGCTTTCTCAAACCATGGAAGCTCGCCACCTAATTATTTGCCGCGGTGTGAAAGGTTATATTTCAGCTCCGTTACCGTGCATAAGCGATGCTGTGCGAAATCCTGTGCATGCTGCAGAAAACTTCATGAACTAGAATTGACGTATGACCTGAACGGCACTCCGAGATACTGTGTACCGAGCCTGCCTGACGGATTTGCCGCAGTGGTAGGCCGCTAGCGAATAGCGTCATCGCTGCTGCACGGGACCGAATGTTTAACGTGGCGATGGTTTGCAAACATACGCCGTCGTCATTACTTGCGCAGTCAGGAACGCGGAGTTGCTTCTTCAACGGAACACAAGCATTTAACATCCTATTTAGTAGCGCTTGTATCACAGCCATGCTCAGACTCAAGCCGTACGCAATTCACTGCACTCGGATGCCGCAGGTTCGATCAGCACGATCGAAACATGAATATCGAAAAGAACACGCACGTATGCTTTTCGCAACGACGAATTCTTCGACGTTGCGAAAATGCGTCGAACAACTACGCCGATCGGAAGGTACCGGTGAAGTACAGGAGAAGTGAGCCGATAGGCGTGGATTGTGGCCGTGACTGCACGTTTCATCGCTCTAACCATTTCGCTTTCCTATTCCGAACTCGAGTGTTCTGGCGGAATGCGGCGCTCGATAATATCCACAATAATTGCGCTACGTGCAATGTACAAGAAAAAAGTATGTTTTTATTTTGATCTCGCTGAAGGATACTATACATTAAATACAATCAAAGTGACTTACGAGCGTGAAAAAAACATTAGCGCGCGAGGGGACGTGAAGTGCAACTCGCTCCTCGTAAGTTAGCAGCTGATCGTTCATCGTCGCTGTCACACTCCTTCTCACACTCACACACACGCTTTCACAGCCTTCTCCGTCCAGTGAAAAATCCTCGTCGTCAAGGTGGTTCCTCTTAACATCATTGCTCAAAGTAATCTGAAGCAGTTCCTCCGCCGAACGACTTCGATTAGTCCTCGTCACAACGTTATCTGGGCGCGCAGAACTCCTTGCTCTCACACCGATCAACAAACAAATCGCTTGCAGAGTGCTGCCATCTACCAACAAAGGTACAAAAACAAGTGGCGCAGCGCTGACCAATTTGTGATTACTCAGTTATACATCGCTAGCTCGCGCGACTTCCAGCCTACAATGTTATAAATTCATGCCCGACAAGAGCACTGACGAATGCTATATGCAAGTAAAACAAGGTGAGTTTCAACTGAGAAGGTCAGACGACAGCGTTTAACTAACCTACGTGGCTACACAAAAGCTCGCGAAGCTGATATTTGTACGATGTGGGTCATCGTTGAACGCGCGAGTTCGCACGTATTTTCACGAAAACTTCGCGTCTCGCAAGAACGAGTCAGATTTATCGCGTCACGGAGGGCCCGGTTTGTTCACTGAAGCAGGAAACATGCAAACTCGTAGTGTTTCTTTCCTGCTAACACAGCCGAACAAGTGCGCTACTGCGTAGGGCTGCCATGGTGTCGTCTACCGATCATCCATGAGAGGACGCTCCTAAATTCCGCTAGGGGCGCGACAGTCTATGGGCATTGCGAATAGGGGAAGCTATTAGAAGTAATTGTAATGTAAATGTGAAGAAATGAAAGTGGACGAAAAGATAACTTGCCACCGGCAGGAATCCGAACCTGCGACCTTCGAATAACGCGTCCGATGCTCTACCACTGAGCTACGGTGGCGGTCATCTCCCCGTCCACTTTATGGGGTATATATGTGTACTTAAACGTGGGAGCGTCAGTCAGCGCCGCCTGTTGCCATTACGGCGAGTGTGGAACACTCTTTTTTTGCCTGTAGGCGTCACGTAGTACGTGATCTTATTACGAGAGGGCAGCTGACTAGTAATCCCTCGCATACCACCTGAAGGCATCAAGTCTGCCAGAACGAGACCCTCGTTATGAATGAAGGAAGGAATTGTAAACTTAAGGGCTCGTTTGCTTTGTTAAACATAGTATTAATGAGAACTAACAGACAAAGATGCCAAGGAAAGTATAGGGGAAGCTATTAGAAGTAATTGTAATGTAAATGTGAAGAAATGAAAGTGGACGAAAAGATAACTTGCCACCGGCAGGAATCCGAACCTGCGACCTTCGAATAACGCGTCCGATGCTCTACCACTGAGCTGCGGTGGCGGTCATCTCCCCCGTCCACTTTATGGGGTATATATGTGTACTTAAACGTGGGAGCGTCAGTCAGCGCCGCCTGTTGCCATTACGGCGAGTGTGGAACACTCTTTTTTTGCCTGTAGGCGTCACGTAGTACGTGATCTTATTACGAGAGGGCAGCTGACTAGTAATCCCTCGCATACCACCTGAAGGCATCAAGTCTGCCAGAACGAGACCCTCGTTATGAATGAAGGAAGGAATTGTAAACTTAAGGGCTCGTTTGCTTTGTTAAACATAGTATTAATGAGAACTAACAGACAAAGATGCCAAGGAAAGTATAGGGGAAGCTATTAGAAGTGATTGTAATGTAAATGTGAAGAAATGAAAGTGGACGAAAAGATAACTTGCCACCGGCAGGATCCGAACCTGCGACCTTCGAATAACGCGTCCGATGCTCTACCACTGAGCTACGGTGGCGGTCATCTCCCCGTCCTCTGTCCACCTCTCCGAATGCCCTCCCCCAGATGTCCAAAGCGAAAGCGCAGGGAGAGCGCGCATCTGCTACCAGAGGAGCACGTGAGTGCGAGTTGGTGGTTTAGGGGCCTGGCGTGTTGTTTTTTGTCCACGGAGACGAAACCGTTGCGGGGTCTACTAGAGGTATGCAGCTTCGCTGCAGAAGTTTGCTCGCAGTTGAAGCAGTGTGACTATGCACCGTGACGCTATGCTCACCCGTCCAGCTTTGTGGAGCTTTTGGCCAAATCCCTGGCAGAAACTGGTCTTCAGCGGTAGCGTCACCATTCGCCATTCGTTGACCAGCCTGTCCGGAAAGTCCCACAACCTGCGTGAACAGATGTTGGTTACCCGATCCATCGGACAATTCGTTATAAAAATGGTGCAACGTTGGAAACGTTAGGCATTGACAGCCTATCGCTGGAAGCTTGTCGCCTCGATTTGTTGATACTTCTTACATCGTGCTTGATACAAAGTCACCTGACTATCTTCACATTTTCTACCCTCGCGGTCTGAATGTTTCGCTGATATCGACGTGAACATGTGTGCAGTTCGGTATTGGTAACTTTTCGGAAAAGCGTATCATTAAGCAAGGGAAAAAAGCACAGACAGTGACATCGTTTGCTCTTTATACAGGCATTTCATGCAGGGTTCATTTTTCAAGGAAGTACACAGGATGGCAACACAATACATCACAAGGCACATGTCCCATGTTCTTCTTTCCCTTTATTTTTTTTTCTTTTCTCGCCTTCGGCGCCTCGTTTAGAAATGAATCTTAATGAGCACGTCCACTCTCACATTGAATAGCAGAATTTGTATAGTAGTGCTATGGGAGTAAAGCGCCTGCAGTCTCGGCCTATGAAGTCCAGGCGGAAATACCTTGCTGTTCCTTAAGTTATACGTAATATATTAATTAACAAGAGCATGTAAATAAATAATTTTTAATTCACAAGAACACGTTTAATTATTACCATGAGGACACTTATTTATATGAAAATGTTGTCCCGTATCACATTTTATGTTTAGCCACCGTGATGGTGCAGTTGCGTTGCTCGGTTGTTGACCCGACGGTATCAGGATCCCTTCACTACGGCGTGCCTCTTAATCACATCCTGGGTTTTGTACGTAGAACCCTACAAATTATTATTATTATTGTTATTATTATTATTATATTTATTACTATTATTATTGTTATTATTATTATTAAGATGCTATTATTATTATTAAGATGCTTACGACGTATGAGCTTCTTAAAAATCTAACCAAAGGCACGTAATTTGTGACACTTATCATGAATCATGAAGGCCTCGAACAAGGCTATGCTGAAACACAGGTCGCCGAGAACGCAGACATGGCAGCAATTCTGCTACATCATATATAGAAATACCCGCTGCTGAAGACGGACAAAATGTGACTGAAGCCGCATCGCAACGCAATCTGGCGAGTTGTCAGAAATACACAAGTGGGCCACTTATTATTTGAGCATGATGCCCACTGGTTCCATGCTGATCTCATTAACTGCTAAAAGACTACGGGCTCTGTATCTTCTATTGGACTGTATGCAGGAGAAGCGTCGAAATGGCTGTCCCGTCACCCCCCCCCCCCCCCCCCCCACCCCCAATGTCGTGCCCTCCGCAGGGAAAGAAAACGCCTAAATGGCGGTTTTCTTGTGCACAGCATGAAAGGTGCGCATAAAATTCAAAAATCGTGTGCAAAGGTGGAGACATCTGCTGGTGCGAGATGTCGGTAAATTGTGGTAAACTGGAAAATACGAAAACTGGAAAAACTGGAAAATACAAAAAGCCAAGAAAGAGAGGAGGAAAGAAAGAGAAAATCGAAGCGAAACAAAGAAGGCTTCCCAGCTCCGCACTTCCCTCAGGCTTCGCACCCCTAAAGCGAACCCGCCTTAATTTTTTTAAGTGATTCATTAAGTATTGCACATTTTCATTTCTCGTGTTGTCATTGCTCCCCATCTTAGTAGTACGATGGGGCGCAGGGCAAATGTTTGTCCCGCGCGTCCAGGGCCCGATCGTTTTGGCGACGCTTCTGTTCGCACGTACGTTTTTTCTCGGTCACGCGGACTCTGGATCTTCTACGCATTGCCGGCGCTTCACCACCGCGATTCTCGGGGTCCGCACGAAGCCGTCTCCCACACTCCACTCTCTGGGCTTCTTGTTCTTCGCGAGTGACGCACTTGTTCGCCCGCCTTTTAGGCATTATATCCCGATGGATGCTATGAGCGTCCCCTTTGCAAAGGGGCGGTGACATGTGCGCCACCAGGCTCGACAAAAAGAAAAAAGAGAAAAAAAAATTTTAACTTGGCCTATTGCCTTGCCTACTTGGACTAAATCGATCCCACTACAGAAAAGCCGGCAGATCCCACGCACTGTGGGAATCGATGTAATGCGAAGCAGCCAAGAAGTAGCAGATCATGCTTTACATAATTTGCATGTCATGTTTTACATGTTAGGACCTATCATTTATGTTAATCATACAGTCACGTCGCGCAATACCAATTTTGGTGTATATCAAGCTAGCGAACTGGACGCAAGCGCACCATGAGCGTGACATTAAATGGCGTTGTAGATGACATGCATGCCAAGATTTTCATGTTACCACCTGCCACTTATGTTCATTATACAGTCATGTCACTCAATACCAAATATGGTGTATATCAAGCTAACGAAACGGCTGCGAGCGCGCCATGAGCGTGGAATGCAAGTCATGTCACTCAGTACCAAATTTGGTGTACCTCAAGCTAACGAAACGGCCGCGAGCGCGCCATGAGCGTGGCATGCAAGTCATGTCGCACATGACAAGTCATGATTTCCATATTACCAGTTGTCATTTATGTTCCCCATACAGTCCTGTCACTCAATACCAAATTTGGTGTATATCAAGCTAACGAAACGGCTGCGAGCGCGCCATGAGCGTGGCATGCAAGTCATGTCGCACACGACAAGTCATGATTTCCATATTACCAGTTGTCATTTATGTTCGTCATACAGTCATGTCACTCAATACCAAATTTGGTGTATATCAAGCTAACGAAACGGTGCGAGCGCGCCATGAGCGTGGCATGCAAGTCATGTCGCACATGACAAGTCATGATTTCCATATTACCAGTTGTCATTTATGTTCGTCATACAGTCATGTCACTCAATACCAAATATGGTGTATATCAAGCTAACGAAATGGCTGCGAGCGCGCCATGAGCGTGGATGCAAGTCATGTCGAACATTACAAGTCATGATTTCCATATTACCAGTTGTCATTTATGTTCGCCATACAGTCCTGTCACTCAATACCAAATTTGGTGTATATCAAGCTAACGAAACGGCCGCGAGCGCTCCATGAGCGTGGCACGCAAGTCATGTCGCTCATGACATGTCATGATTTCCATATTACCACTTGTCATTTATGTTCGTCATACAGTCATGTCACTCAATACCAAATTTGGTGTATCTCAAGCTAACGAAACGGCCGCGAGCACGCCATGAGCGTGACATGCAAGTCATGTCGCACATGACAAGTCATGATTTCCATATTACCAGTTGTCATTTATGTTCGTCATAAAGTCACGTCACTCAATACCAAATTTGGTGTATATGGAGCTAACGAAACGGCCGCGAGCGCGCCATGAGCGTGGCATGTAAATCATACTTTTCATGATATGACCAGCCATTTATGTTCGTTATACGGTCATGTTATGCCATACCAAATTTGGTATCAATCCCATTAACGATACGGCCAGGAGAGCACAAAGTCGTAGGCGGCTAGATAGATAGATAGCTAGATACGCTCAAACTCGCCGAAGTTCGCTAAGAAATGCTTCGCATTTAAAAAAAACATGAATTCACAGCCTAGGTCTCTGCCCCTTGCAAAAGTTTAGATAGCTGGGCCAGTTGGTATGGATCCATGCATGGTAGCAAGCAGTGCGAAAGAAAGACGGACACAAAGGAAGAAAAGACGAGAAGAAGCGCCGACTTTCAACGAAGATTTTTTTTAATCGGAAGTGAAACATATATACAACCTCGGCCGTAGGAAGCATGCACAAAAAATACGCACACCCTTTTCGGCTCAGCAACCAAGGCACACCCATGGCACATTCTTCATGTTATAGCAAGATACATCATTTCCTTATCATGTAGCGTCTCCGACGCCTGACTGACACATGCTTGCGACAGTTTGGATATGCGTGCAGCGTCAACAAGTTCCTTGAAATGCCCGGCAAGTTCACACTTGTCAATGCATTGCCGCCAGTGTGCGTGCATGCCCGTCTTTAGTTCCACTTCCATTTTGTTCAAACACAGAAGCCAAAAAGCACGGGAACTTGTACAGCTCTTGCCATTCAAAGCTCCTGCCATTCAAAGCTAACGAAGAGGGGCATAGCAACGCTTTGTTTTAAGAACGCGTCGCAGAAGAGCTGCTTTCACACGTTACAGGCGAGTGTGGAGCAACAAGCGAGTCGGCTGAATTCGGCTGGGCATCCAGAAGATGTGACGCGGGCGGTAGCCGAGAAGTTGCTCAAAGAGCAGAAAAGGTCGCGCAGGGCAGAAGCAGCTACTGCCTCTGCCTCTTCGAGTGACAAACGTAATTTTGTGGTCATGCCATATGTGCACAAGCTGTCGCACAATATCAAGAAGGTGGCCAATAAACATGGCATGCACCTGGTGCTCTCGGCCCCGCGAAAGTGGAGCGGTCTATGCAGCCGCATCAACCGGCATGCGCAGAGAAGGGCTACATGTGGCACAAACCATGCTTGGAAGTTTGTGCCTTGCGCCACACGTGTGATTTATCACATCCCTTTATCGTGCGGCAAAGCATACATCGGCCAAACTGGCCGTTGCATTAACGATCGCCTCACGGAAACAGGGCTTCCCTTCCCATGAGTGACGGTGCTCATCTGCCGAGCCACTGCAGGCAGTGCGGGTGCACTCCTGCTTTTGAAAGCACTAGCGTTTTGGGCAGGGGCGGGACAAAGAACGAAAGGGAAATTTTAGAGGCTTTTTACATAAAGAAACGGGGTAACGCCTGTGTCAGTGACACGTCAGTGCATCTATCTGACAAAGAGATGATCTTTCTGGACGCGATTATAAGCTTTTTCGATTTTTTCCGTTTTAGGCGAAGCATGGTTGCTCACACATGCGCAAAGTGGTTGCCGGTGGGTTTAAATAAGCCTTTCAAGCGCGTTTTTCTGTTCAGTTGTAAGTGCCAGCCTGTCCCGTCGACTTCTTTGCGCTGTGTCCTGTGTTTTCCGCTGGTTTTTATCCTTCGTGATATTTCTTTGCGCATGCTTCCTACGGCCGGGGTTGCATATATGTTTCACTTCTGGTTAAAAAATCTTAGTTGAAAGTCAGCGCTTGTTCTCGTCCTTTCTACCTGTGTGTCCGTCTTGTTTTTTTTTTTTTTTTCGCGCTGCTTGCTACCTTGTCTCTGCCCCTTGTGGCATATTGACCTTAGTTTTGTCCATTATCTCTTCTTTTCTGCCACCATTACTCTAACCTTCCCTTGCTTATTTCTATCGCGGACGAGTTCAGCTTTCCAGTGTTGTTCCTAAAACCCAAGGCTTCATGTAGACCCGCGCCCAAACGTAGACCAGGTTTGATATTTCCACATTCAATCGGAACACGCTCCGTCGTTTCCTTGGCTTCCTCAGAGCACGTCCAGTCGTCAGCAAGCTTAACACGAACGCTCCGCAGCGCGTCCTGAAACAGTTTCACTGACGCTAGCGCCGCGTAGCTTTGGGTGCTTTTGTCGAGATGTTGCCCATGCATGCCGACATACTATCTAAGCATACCGTCGTATTATCTCGCCAACAGCGCCCAGCGCTTCGCGGCTGGCATCGTCAAACTAGACCAGGTTACGCGTCGCAGCGTTCGTGTTAAGCTTGCTGACGACTGTACAGGTCGGTCCACTGTTAGAGGGAACACGCGAGCGCGTGGCTCACGTAGTGTTCCTCGATGCGCGCGCCCCCCTTGGAGGGTGGAGCCATTCTTTGAAGGGGTGAATGCCGCCTTCCGATCGGCGGCCGCCATTCAGGCTCCCCCCGCCTCGTCGCGGCTGGTTGAGTGAGACAGGTGCGCGGCGTTTTCTTGGACAAAACGCCCGGGTGTTGCGTGCCACAGTGCACAAACCACTCGCGAAATGGCTATAAGGAGGATTGAAAGCTGGGCTAGTTGGTGACTGTACTTGAACATTTTTGAAGCAGCGCAACGACGACACGGACAGAGACACGGACAGAGAGAAAATGTTCAAGTACAGTCACCAACTAGCCCAGCTTTCAATCGCGCTACCACAATATATTTCTTCTGCATCGGGCTCTTTTCTTCGTCCTAACTACTGCGACCTGACTAACCCAAGTGTCCTCGCGTGTTTGACGGCTGTCAGTGTTTGCAACGCAAGGACTTATTCGTGGTACTCTAGGCACTGCGTGTGCCCGAAGGAACTCCAAGCGCTGTGTGGATTTTTAGAACCGTCGGCCGCACACCAAAGAAAATTTTGCAGGTTTATCCGAGCAGAGTGGTACAGCCAGAGCCGTTACTTCAAAGACTGCCTAGGTTTGGCGTGTTCTACCGGACAGGATAAAAGAAGACATCGACAAGTTTTCTTGGAGTGGTGCAAGACTTCGGACCAACTTGCGGGATGGATCTGGAACACTATCCGACCTACACTGCCTACGTTCAAGAAATCCCGACCGACGCAGGCCAACGTTATGCTCCTCGGCGAAGCGTCCCTTCCTGAGAGACATAGACGGACTCTTAGTCTGGGCCCGAAGTTCGCTTGTGAGCCTTGCTTGACACCACCGGAAAAGGTTGCCCCTGGCCAGAATTGTCACGTGACGTGGAGCCGAAGAGGTACGCCCCCGTTTCATCGCGGAGTGCATGGACGTGTTAGGCAGAACCGCCGGTAATAGTGGGTTACCTAATTCTGTTAAACCGATAGTGGATTATGCTGTAAAGGAGGGTATTCATATTCTAACTTCCGATAAGGAAGGTTTTTTTTGTTGCTGCTCCTGAGGCGGTCTTCCAGGAAAAAGCATGTGCGGCAGTAGAAAAGAATTTCAAAAAAAACAGACAAAAATGCTTCGAAAGTTAAGGCAAGAGCAATTGCCATTCTACAGAAGCACAATCTGGAACACTTAATTGCATCGGTGAAGGAAGCGAAAGCGATGCATCTAGAGATATTTTTTGCTGCGAAGACGCGCAAACCGGGAATACCATTCCGTGCAATTATCACTGAAAGAGATACGTGGCAAAGTGTCGTGTCAGGTTACCTGAAAAAGAATTTACAGGCACTGGAAATTGATGATCCTTTCGCGGTACGTAACTCTGATGAACTTGTTGAATTTCTAGATAGGTCTAACCCTGGCTCCTGTAACGTTTTTAGCATTGATGTATGTGACCTATACTACAACATTCCGCATGACGAAATGATGAAAAGTGTGAGACTGTGTATTACGGAAAATAATGATGAGGTAACCTTTTCTAACAAAGCAGGTATTTCTGTAAACAGCTTTCTAGAGATTCTTTCCTTCTACCTGAATTCAACGTTTGTTGAATGGGAAGATAGCCTTTTCCTACAACGCTCTGGTGTTTGCATCGGCTCGCAAGTTGCTCCTGCGCTGAGCAACATATTTCTAGGAAGAATACATAGCTCTATTCAAAACTGTCTCAACGGCCTAGCGATTAAAGTAATTAGGTATGTAGACGATTTTCTTGTTTTCGTTCAGGCTTCCGATTTTCAACAAAATGTGCTTGATGTTACCCAGGTTTTCGAGAAATGTGGTCTTGGTTTGGGTTTTACTCATGAGTTGCCAATAAACAACCGCCTACAGTTCCTAGACATCCAATTAGAAGTAAAAAATGACCATGTGTGTTGGAGGTATAGCCCACGCTCACGAAAACCGCTCCTTAATTTCAATTCAGGCCACTCGAAAGTCATTAAGAATGGTATTGCTTTTTCATGTTTGCGGTCTGCGCTGTTTAGGTCTTGCTGCGATCAGATGGGCACGAGCTTCTCTGAACAGGTAACGAGGCTAAAAGACGCCGGGTTTCCGGATACTATCATCTGGCAAACCGTCAATAAGTTGATTAAGCGAGTAAAGATAAACGCAGACAATTTACCTGTTGATCCAGCTCTGCAGCAGAGGAAATTCCCAGCAGTAGTTCCATATATACACAAACTGTCTCACAACCTGAAGAATGTGGCAAGCCGTTTTGGAGTTAGTGTTGTTTTTTCGGCGCCTAATAGGTTAAGCAGGCTCTGTGGAACCGTTGAACGGAAGCTAAAAAAGCGCTTGTCAGGCGTCGCCAAAAAAGACTGCGGGGTCAAACACGTCACTCCCTTTGTGCAGTGCAAAAAAGGTGTTGTATACCTCTTGCCGTTTTCGTGCGGTCTAGTTTACATAGGCCAAACGGGCAGATGTATTAACATTAGGCTAATGGAACATAAGCGTTCTTTACAAGGGAATCCACAGTCACATGTGTCGCAACATGTTGCGCAGTGCCATTGCGCTCCTATGTTTCATGAGGCTGAGGTGCTGTCATCACATCGCGATCAGATAACAAGAGAAATTATAGAGGCTTACAATATCAGGAAAAGGGGTGAACAGTGCATTAGCGTACCTTCTATTGCTCTGCATGATAGTGAGTACATATTCCTAGATAGTACAATATCTTGAAATTCCTTGTCTAGGAGAGTACACGTGCAATGCTGTTTCTTTTGGGGTTCTGAGTTGCTGTTATGAGGTCACATGGGTGTGAGGGGCGTTGTAGTCTTTTCCTTCGTAAGTTTTTAATAAACATTCAGTTGCGAGTCAGCGCTGTGGTTTGTGCTTCTATTCTCTCTGTCCGTGTCGTCGTTGCGCTGCTTCAAAAATGTTCAAATGGCTATAAGATGTTCAGATTTCCGAAAGATCCGAAAAGGCGACTCCTGTGGCTGGTAAAGATCAAGTGCGACAAGTGGCAACCCGCGGACCGTTCGTGTTTGTGCAGCCTAAGTTATGCCATTTTAGCATTTGGAGAGTTATAACTAGCCGCGCTTACGCTGGCCTTCTCGCTCGACGTAACTCTCCGCAACGTATACGTTGCCGAAAGAATACTTTCGGGGCACTCACTCTTCTCGCACTGTAGGTCCAGAAACGACACCTTGACGTTTGTCAGCTGGTTCCCGGACGCGTATTGCCGAACGGTGACGGCGTATGTGCGTGTACGTGTGTGTTTGTGCGCATGTGCGCATGATTGTGTGTGCGTGTACGCGTGCATGTCTGTGTGCGCGCACGCGTGTCTGTGTGTGCGTACGTGTGTGTGTGTGCGTGAGTTGCCGCGTGTGCGCGCGTGCGTGTGTGTGCGCGTGCCCGCGTGTATGTACGTGTGTGCGCATGCATGTCGGTGAGTGTGTGTATGCGTGCGTGTACGTGTGTGTGCGTGCGTGTGTGGGTGTACTTATGTGCGCGCGTGTTTTTGTGTACGTGTGTGTGTGCGCGCATGCGTGTGTATGTGTACGTGTGAGTGCGAGCCTGTGTGTGTGTTCGTATGTGTGTGCGAATGCGTCTGCGTGAGTGCATATCTGCGTGCCTGTGTGGGTTTGTACGTCTGTGCGTGTGTATACGTATACGTGCGTGCATGTGTGTGTCTGTGTGTGCGTGTACAGGCATGTGTGTGCGCGTACGTGTGTGTTTGTGCGTGTGCGCATGATTTTGCGTGCATCTGTGTGTGTGTGTGTGTGCGTGCGAGCATGCGTGTGTGTGCGTGTGTGTTTCTAAGCGTGTGCGTGTTTACGCGTGCGTGTGTGCGTGGGCGCGTGTGCGTATGCGTGTGTGCGCGTGCGTGTGTGCATGATTTAATGCCATAAACTTCATGACTTAATGCCATAAAAGCCGTATGTAGAGCCCCAAACAGTGATGTTCCGTCCTGGGACAGAATTCCCTTTCCGAGGCCCGAAAATTCCCTATTTCCGGCATTTTTCCCCGGCATACATCGCCAAAAATCACCGTATATTTCCCTGCACAAAAAAAAGTTTGTGTATATATATATATATATATATATATATATATATATATATATATATATATATATATATATATTGTAAGCACATAAATGTCAGATAAATACGAAGAAGTGCACATTCGCCAGCAAAAGCATCAAAGTACTAGGTCACGTCGTTTCGAAAGACGGCATCCAACCAGACCCTGACAAGATCACAGCTGTACTACAGTTCCCTCGACCATCCAACCAAAAGACGTTGCGCAGCTTTCTTGGTCTCGCGTCCTACTTCCGTCGCTTTATACGCAACTTTGCTACCATAGCGGCTCCCCTAAATAAGTTACTAGTCGCTGGTGCTTCTTTCGCATGGTCCAACGACTGCGAGTTCGCGTTTGAAACTCTCAAAGGACGCCTGACTTCCGGACCAGTGCTCCGCCACTTTGACGAGAGAGCGCCCACTATACTGCACACTGACGCAAGCGCACAAGGCATTGGGGCCGTCCTTCTGCAGCGTGATGCCGCCTCTAAAGAGCAGGTTGTGGCATACGCTAGCCGGACTCTGTCGACAGCTGAGCGTAACTACACAGTTACGGAGCAAGAGTGCCTGGCTATCGTCTGGTCGATACAGAAATTCCGCCCGTACCTCTACGGTCGGCACTTTACCATCGTCACCGACCATCACGCACTGTGTTGGCTGTCATCATTGAAGAATATGTCAGGACGTCTAGGGCGCTGGATACTGCGCTTGCAAGAGTACGACTTCACCATCACCTACAAGTCTGGCAAATGTCATAATGATGCCGACGCGCTGTCCCGATGCCCGCTTTCGATCTCTCTTGACAGTACGTCCTCCGCATCGCCTTCGAACGGCTCCGACGTGCAGCCTGCCTCACAACACCTATTGCTCGCTTCACTGGACCAAATTCAACTATATTCACCCTCCGATTTCCGCTCACTTCAGCGGGCAGACTCCTACTGTCGGACTTTCATTGATCGCCTTCGCGGGGTCACTAAACCACCCAACAGCCGCTTGCGACGCCAGCTTCGACATTTTCGCCTCGATAACGGTGTGCTTCATCGATACATTTACCATCCCACGGGTAACAAGTGGGTGCCAGTCCTCCCCCGCTGCCTTCGTCTTCGAGTTTTAGAAGCATTCCACGATGACATTGCTGCCGGTCATCTAGGCTTCCGCAAGACCTATGACCGCATCAAGACCCGCTGCTTCTGGCCTGGCTTGTCTACAACGGTAGCCAAATACGTGGGCTCGTGCGCGTCGTGTCAGCACCGTAAGCGATCGACATCCCCGCCGGCTGGTTTCCTGCAGCCTCTTCCTTGTCCGACCGCACCTTTTGAATTTGTCGGAATTGACTTGTATGGTCCCTTGCCGTTGACATCTACCGGTCACCGCTGGATCGTCACTGCCGTCGACCATTTGACAAGATACGCCGAGACGGCGCCTCTTCGTTCTGCCACCGCTACAGAAATCGCCGACTTTTTTCTTGCAGTCCATCGTCTTGCGCCATGGAGCTCCTCGCGTTCTTCTGAGTGACCGTGGCAAAGCCTTCATTTCCAAGGTCCTCGAGGAAGTCCTGCGGGCATGTAATACGACGCATAAAACCATTTCTACATACCACCCGCAGACGAACGGCCTTACTGAGCGCTTCCACCGAACGCTCTCTGACATGATCTCCATGTACTTACGCCCTGACCACAAAAACTGGCATAACATTTTACCATTTGTCACCTTCGCCTACAATACTGCGATACAACGATCTACTGGCTACAGCCCTTTCTTCCTCGTGTATGGACGATCTGCCTCATCCGTCTTCGACACGGCATTCTTCTTTGCTGCTGCTCCGTGCAGTACTTCTCTGCCAGAAGACTTTGCAGCTCGAGTCGCGCATTGCCGTGAAATTGCTCGTAGAAACACCGAAGCTGCTCAAGAGGAGAGAAAACGTCGCTGCGATAGCAAACGACGCGACGTGGCCTTTAACCCCGGCGATAAGGTCTTACTATGGACCCCGGTGCGAGCGTCAGGGCTTTGCGAGAAATTTCTTCACCGGTACGTTGGCCCCTACACTGTTCTACGACAAACTTCCCCAGTGAACTATCTCGTCAGCCCGCTTCAGTCTGTCACAGACCGCCGTCGTCGCAACACGGAAATCGTTCACGTTTCGCGCATGAAGCCTTTTGTTACTCGTTCAGACGATCTCTGAGTGGCGGCCAGGTTGGCCGCTTCGAAGAGGGGGGAAGTTAGTGTAAGCACATTTCAAGTACTTCATCATTCTCACTTGTAGATATCATCATCATCCCGACTCTTCCCTCTTGTTGGTGTTCTGAGCCGAGGCAGACCCTGCCAAATAAACGGTGCTGCTGCCCTTGTCTGGTGAGGTCTTCCTGCGTCTTCCAATATATATATATAGTGTTCGACGTGTTTCATGCGCCAACTCAAAGCATCGCCTGTGAGATCGGCTTTTAATACTACGAAGGAGCATCCTTGGAGCTCGCTTTAAGCGGTATGCGATGCGAAAGGAAGCGCTGTACATGCTCATGCACACGGCCGATGCATAAGAAGAAAAGTCAATTATTGTTGTTGTTTTTTTTTTGTTACTGAGTGACGTGGCGTACATTAATGTGCCCAGCAGATGCTCTGTATCTATATGCACCACATTTTGTACAAAAAGCACGTCCAACTTTTCAATAATGGTGACTAAATATTGTGAAATAAAACAAGCTTTTGTGGTGGTATTTAACATTTTATTGACTTGATTAGGAACGGTTCTGCAAACTACCGTAAAGAAAATAAATAAATAAATGTGAAGTGACTAGAATATATATTGACTGGGAAACCTTTCAATTGACCGCAGAACTTCTGTGTGCCTCGAACTGAAAAAAAAGCAAGGTATTTAAAATATATAAAGCTATGACCACAGCACGGACTTAAACTTTCGCCGGGCAGCTGAATCGCTGGCCACACAAACCAGCAGTCAGTCAAATCAATGTCATCAATGTTTCTGCGTTGAATTATCCCAAGAAAGACTATGGTCTTTAAAAACGAACCTTAGAGGCTGTGGTTTGGCGCGCTACATGCGCCAGAAACGATTGCGACATGCGAAAGCCTCATGTCCACAGTCTTTTGATCGTTATAAAAAAAAATTTCGCCGCCCCTCAAAATTCCCTGCAATATCGCGAAGATTCCCTTTTTCCCTTTCGTCCAAAATGACTGTCGAAAATTCCCTCAAAAAGGGAAAATTCCCTGCACGGAACATCACTGGCCCCAAATAGTATGATATGTATTCAACAATTTTTTTTTGTCCATCTGCTATTTACAGTAAGGTAAAAGAGATGAAAACAAAATTCAGAATACTGTGCGTTGCAGGGTGCGGTCCGTAAATGGGGTAGCTGATCAATAATTCGAAAACAAGATCTGAAAATATGGTGTGCATTCACAGTTTTTCTCTTTTCTCATGACAGCACGTGGTTTTTTTTGTAATTCTTTTTTTTCGCATGGCAGGCAAACTGTTTTTACACTTTTGTGGAAGGCACAAAACACACAGACACAATGAAAGGCCACGGGACTTGGGTGCGTGTCTTTCGCATCTTTAACCAATATAAATAGTTACCGACTAGCCCAAGAAGACGCTAACTGAAGGGGTTAACGCGGGTGGCGTGGACGGTAGTTTTCTGCTGCGAGCAACTCCAGCTGCTAATGTCGCTTTAAAAATAAAGATTAGAGAATAGAAATCTGAGACCTTCACACTCCCGATGCGAAAACTTTGTATTTTTGTCATGTTGTTTGAGTACCACTCGTTTTGACACAACGAACTCCGCATGCAGCCGCGCGACGCCAGTTGGCTGCCTATCGTGGCTATAGGCGGCCTGCGGAGAGGGCATCGTAATGGCGGACGCCGTAGCAGACGACGCTGTTGTCTCCACCCTCCACGGCTGCGGAGGGGAGCGCGCGCATCGAGGAACCCTAGGCTCACGTAGGGTGCCTCGATGCGCGCGCCTCCGCTTAGGGTGGAGCCACTCTTTGAAGGGGTAGTCGCCGCCAAAACCGGCTCTCGGGGAGCTCCGACGCCATTTTCTTGCTTTCCGCTCGCGCCGCCTCTCCCGCTCGACACGGAAAGCACCACTCTTCACGCCGTCTCTGCGCAGAATGCCTGGGTGCTACGTTCCGCAATGCAGTAACAGCGCTAAAAATGACTGCAGAATGTTTTCCTTTCCCAGAGACCCCAAAAGACAGCTCCTGTGGACCGCTAAAATCAAGCGGGACAAGTGACAGCCGACGAACTATACCTGTATATGCAAATTTACTTTTCTTTTTACCGTCGTGCTTTTTTCACAGTGAATCTGGGACGGGGGGGGGATTGTCAAGCTGTTACATGCAGCTTTTTTTCCCCTGTCCCATCCAAAAACTGTATAACTGTATGCGGTAAATAAACTCAACTCAACTCAATGTGAGTACCTAATTTGCAGCCGTGCGAAATCCGTACGCCAGTGTGTCTGCACGACAAGCTCCCGTCACGATACGTGAAACTAGAGCACGTCCAGGCGGTAGTAGACTACGACGCAGAGAGAGAGCCTAAGGTCGCACCTGCCCTGTCGGAGGCTCATGTGAGCTGCGGCCACTTCACAAAAATGAAGGTTGGAGTAGCTCTCCAATTTTTCAGAGAAGCCGCACCAGCTGTTAGATTTCTGGTAAATGAAGGGCTGCTTGACCCAGCTGCCGAAAGGACAGCGTGGTTCATGGACTTAGTGCCGAAGTGGTACGCCTTGATGTCGTCACCAAATCCCACTTTAGCTCTAAGCCACTGAAATATGTAAAATTATTCTGCTGCTCTGAACCCCCCTGCGCCTTGCAGCAGAGACAATCCAAGGAATGAAGATGGGCGCCACAGCTCAGTGGAAACCATCCCAAGCCGGGCTTCTCATTTGCACTACAGTAGTTCTTCGCCTCCAAGAAGTCTTTCTGGGCAATGAAGGCTACGAGTTTTTCCTAACGAGCAGGTTACTTCAAGACTGCCTCGAAAATCTGTTTTCTGTAGTGCGCCTAATGAAGCCAGTGCCAACAGCATATGATTTGAAATGTGCTCTGAGGCTTGTAAGCGTGAGCCAGTTTCTACATACACCGCGGACGAAAAGCTGTGAGCTTGATGATCGAGACTACCTCGTCGAACTCCTTTCGCAAGCGAAGAAGCAACACTCAGAAAATTTGTATGAAGAAATAGACGACTCCGAGACTTTGTTCACTGGGGAGCTGACGGCAACCGAAGGTTGCATTTTGTACTATCTTGGAGGCTTCATCCTAAAAAGCGTTTTGAAGTCCGTATCCTGTTCCCAGTGCAAGGATGCCCTCATTGGTGAAGCCAGCAATGAATATGCTTCTTTGACAGTTCTCAAGGAATATGTGAGTGATGGACGAAACTTGATTTATCCGGAGCAGTGAAGGGATACACACTCTGAAGAACTACGAGGAGCACTTCATGGGCGTTATTGCGTGGTGTACAAACATTGTACACACGGTGAAGTCGCCACTACGCTCTCTGACGGAATACCTTGCGAAGTTAGACCGGCCATGCCTGAGTACGTGCGTAGAACACAAGAAAGAAATAGGCAAGATGCTGGTAGCCACCTACACAAGACTTAGGCTACGCATACATTTACGTCAGAAACCATGCACACATACCGGAGGTCACGGAAGCAAAACTTGTGCTGGTGTTAGTCTACCTTAACATCAAGGCCTTTTTGTATCTCATATGCACATACGCATGAGAAGAAAAAAACTCGACGGAATTAAATACACTTTTCATAATCATCTTGTCCATAATATATTTTACGTAAAGGTATTAAATGATTGTACTCCTTCGCGCGTCTTTCTTTTGATTATCTAGTGCATCTCTGACACAGTTTGCCACCATGTAATCGTGTAGCCGGCGCGTAATAGTATCAATGGTAGTAAGGACGCCGGGCATCCGTACTTAAATACACAGCAGCTATCTATCTATTTTAGCATACTTCTTTTACTTTCCGCTATGTTCATACGTAAGCGCGACGACAGAAAGCTCGCGGCGACGGTGCGACTACGAAGACGAGCAGTTGCCTGCCATTGTCAACTACTGTAACAGAAAGAATAATAATCTCTATACCTTCCCTAATCCTCTCAAACTAGTTGAAGCGCCTATTGCAAGCAGGAGCCACTGCTCTCGAGGCGCTCCCCGCAGCCACCGCGCGTCCCGCGACCGGCGGATGCAAGAAAATGGCGGTTGTGCTAGCAGACGACGCGGTTGTCCTCACTCTGGGAGGGCGCTCGCATCGAGGCACTCTAGGCTCACGTAGAATTCCTGTATATGCTCCCTACGGGAGCAGAGTTGCGCATAGGTCCGCCATCTTGCCTGGCTAGCAACCATAGCTATGTGGCGAAGCCGCACGTTGTTTTTGCAGGTGACTTGCTTAAGCCTGCCGCCGATCGACGAAGCGTGTCGGCGATCGCCAGTCGACATGTCTGGCGTGCCAACGACCGGCGATGAAAGAAGAAACACCTGCTCTCGGGACTGTGCCACGACAGTACAAAAGCGTTTTAGGGGCGAAGCTCCTTAAGCCGTGGGTCGTGCGTCCTCGATGTATGTAGTTGTAGGTAGCCACCTCTCGTTTAGTTCTTGGAATGTCCGCTAGATGGCGGTACTTGTATATGATGAATATATGATGAAAAGCTGCGGCGCTCGCTCCATTCAGATGTATGGGCGCTGCTGCTTCTCACAATGTTCACTAGATGGCGCTGCGCTGTGACAGTACGTGAATTGATCACTAGATGGCGCTGTGGCGCTCGTTCCATTCCGATGCGTAGAAGACGGCTCCGCTGCGTGCTCTAGTGTGATAGGAGACCGCTGGGTGGCGCGGCGCTCTTGGCGCGCTTCCTCTTTCGCTCGGCAGTCAGCGCGCAATGGAGCGACGAAGAAGGCACGGAGGCGCCGGAAACGGAGCCCGACGTTCGAGCCCACGAAGCAGAAGGTGCACGGCGACGCCGAGAAGCGGATCCAGAAACCGTGAGAGCCCGAGAAGCGGCGAGAAAACGCACGTACAGGCGGGCAGATCCCCGAGGCTGCGCGAGTGCGGGAAGCTGCTGCCAAGCGCACACACTGGTTCTCACGTCTTTCATGATGATGTAATGGGCGAATTTTCACGGAAGAGTCATGAACCTCCGGAGCTTCGCCCACTCATCATCATTCACCCCGTGGATATGCTGTGATTTTTAAGTCTATCCGATAACGCAAAGGCTTGCGTAGTGCCGAATAACATGCGCCGCCACCAAGTCAAGTGGCGCCAGCTATGGAGGACAAAAAACAACTGACTAACACGTAATACATGCCCTTTGAGATTCCGGGAGCTCCCATATCGCCACTCGCTACGCCTACAGCATCGATTATTTGTGTACGTTTTTGGAAAACGGTGCTGAATCGACGTAAATACTTTGCTGTCGAAGCTTAAGGACATGAATCTAAAGCAAATAAAAGCACCAGGTCGTAGCTAACGAGCTACGGAGTCCAAGACGGTGACTTGATAGATTCTAGGTGAACGGCAACCGCTTTCGGCGGCGCGGCCATGTTTTCCGGGCGTGGCCTGTGCATCGGCTTCTCCGCAATGCATGGTTGCTAGCGGCGTTTGGAAAACAGATGCGCAACTCTGCTACCTAAAGGTAGCATATACAGGAACTCTAGCACGGAGGAAGGAATAACTCAGGAGAGGGCATGCCCAGCCGGCGCGTTACGCAAAAAGTGTGGAGGAAATGACGTCATGGCGGCCATATCCACTGGGCACAATGGCGGCGTTGCTATGGTGACGTGTTGTGCAGTGTAGCTGGTGTAGCGGTTAGCGGCGGCGGCAGCGCCTCCGTAGTCGTTTACTCAACCGTGACGGACGATATCCATGCTTTGTGCCGCGTTGTCAGCTACGCAGTGTTCTCCCGGCGGCTATTGTACCTAGCAACGTTTACAAAACCTGTTGTTCGCCACTAGGCCTCAACAGTGCGTGAAAGGAGCGCGTATATTCACGTGCCGTGCAGCGGATGACGCCGATGAAGTATTCGATGTGCTCAGCAAAATCGGGTTCAGGCACCGTGACAAAACGGAACCACGACGAACGCCTTGCAGGTCAGTGACGGTTGTGCAGTGTTCCTGCTTGTGACAACGGACGAAACGTTTGTACTCCACTTGACGAAATGAGGACACCATGTGCACATGTATTTTCGTGTTCCATATGTGTACAGTAAGAACTTGCTTGTTTGCATTAAAATACCTTTTCTGTTTTGCTTGCTATGCTCGCCCCTAGCAGTGTGCTCTCGGCGTTACAGCAACCGCGTTCAAGTACCACTCGTACACCTGAACTGTGCACAAGGTCGACCACCGCGGTTGCACAATGCTGACGCCGGTGAGCGTTTACGAGGAACACGAGCACGGTGGTCGGGCGCCGCTTGGGAAACTGAATGCAACCATAGAAGGCGGCGCACGGCCGATCGTGTTGTCCGTACAGTGCGTGAATAAATGTCGCGAAAACATTGACACCACAATCGCCGTAGTCAATGCATCTAGCATGGCGTTCTCTTGTGTTTGCTTCCTTGTCGACGAGCTCTTACTCGCTGTTATTACTCGGACGAAATGATTTCGCCAACGGTATCGCGCTGGCCCCCCCGTGTTTAGTCCCGTTTCGTTGGTTTCCGATAGCCTCAACACGCGTGCCGTGCAGCCCACGTGGCTTTCGAGCCGGAGGGGGAAACTTTCCTTCTACTTCGCTACTCACATGTAAACAAGAGAGGAGAATCTGCCCAGTCAATATGGCCGACTTCCGGCTTCACCACGGCTTCACAGAGACGACGTCAGGGCCTCTCCTGAGTTATTCCTTCCTCCGTGAACTCTAGGCTCACGCTCCGCGCAGCGCCATACACAGCAAGCGGCGAAAACCACGCGCATGCGCGGAACGATGCTGAGGCGGCGCATGCCGCGCGTCGTCTGCTACTGAAACGCCCCTTCGCTCGAGCGTGGCCACGCTGTGACGGTACTGCCGAGCAATCGCACGTCAGGAGGCGTGCAAAGTTCGCTTTAATTCGGTACTTATGAATCCCTGCACTAAAAGATGAGGTTGCCTCTGGTGAAGGCTTTGGCTATAGTGGGTTTATGGTTGCAACAAGGGATGAAACAGCGTACAACACTTGGCAGACCACAATGCAAAAAAAGAAAGAAAGAACGAATACCGCGCCGTTTCTTCTCTTAAATTGTTGTCTCTCCTTATTGCGTTCTGTCAATTTTTTTTACCTTCTCTTCTACTGAATAATGAGGGCTGTGTAGCAAGTTAACAGAGATTGAAAGCACTACAAGGCCGTCAGTTCGGATGTCTCTCGTCAGTTCGGATGTCATTCAAGATATTTGCGCGGCTCGCCACTCCTTCAAAGCGTTCGCGCGTGACCGCGCTGCCACGTCCTTGCCGCGCCGTTGCACGGCTCTTGACAAGCGATTGCACTGCAGAGCTTCGACAGCGCGCCCGTACGCGAGCTATGGAAGGGGCGTTTCAGTAGTAGACGACGCACGGTATGTAACGCCTCAGCGTCATTTTGCGCATGCGTTTGGTTTTTGCCGCTTGCGCTGCATGGCGCTCCACGGAGCGCGACCTACGCGCTCGCGTGTTCCCTCTAACAGTGGACCGACCTGTACATTCTCCCTCTATTCATTGAATTTAGCGTTATAACTGCGCGTTCTTAGGCAATCCTACCTTGCTTCTAACAGTAAAGCGCTTCCCCTTGAAATATCATAAAATGCCTGCCTCCTTATTTCGTCTTAGCCTATTCAATAGTTACTCAGAGCCGGTTTTTATTTTTTTTCCTCATCACTGCCATCCAATGAATCCTCTGCGCCTATCTGACTTTGCACTCAACGTTCTTTCCTACTATGTACTGCAGGCCCGTAGCCAGGAATTTTTTTCGGGGGGGGGGGGGGGTCGGGTCGGGTCTGTGAGGCACTTGTTGAAGGCCCTGAAAAACACCTATTTTTGATATTTGTCTTTGGTAAAACACCCCCCCTCCATCCGAATTTCGAGGGAGGCCCAAGCCCCTAGCCACCCCCCCCCCCCCCTCATGGCTAAAGGCCTGATGTACTGCTGGGCTACTTGGTGAGCCATGCCATTTGATCATGCACACACAAAAAATGACGCACACACAAGCGCTGTATTTGCGTCGTATGTGTCTGTGATTGTGCCTTTTGTGAGCTGCTTCATCAAATAACGCTCTTTGTGGTGAATCTCCTAGTTATTTTCTCTACTGCGTGTCAATACTCTTCCTCTACAAATAGCGGAACATCTTCTCTGCCCATCTAATTTCTTTCGTATCAGCCTCTCTTCGAACTTCATGTTGCTCTGAGCTTCCCTCACCTCAAAACTTGGCCAACTCATATCGCCATTTGCAGCCGTCTTTGTCGTCTTCCTGTGAGCGCTGAACGCGAGGCGTCCCACAGTCCTTTGATTAACATCCATTCCTGATTGCAACTCTGACCTCATACACACCACTGAGTTCCCAAAAGTAAGTGCCGGAACCATTACACATTTCCACAGACCTCGAAGCACCCCGTACCTATTATCCCCATAAAGCTCTGTGCTTCATTGCAGCGTTCCTCATTCTCTTTGCTGCCGAGGCCTTTTCCTGTACCTCCATGTATTTACCCTTTACACACACTCCGCGGTACTTTCGTTCGCTTCCCCTCCGTAATTCTTGCCCCTGTGTTGACACCGACTGATCATTGGGATCATTTAATACATTTAGTCCTTATTTTGTTACACGAAATCCTAGTCCTAGAGCTTCAATTTGGCTTGCGCATTTATCCGCCAGCCGCTGTATACCGTATCGGCTGTTGGCAAATAAGGCAATGACGTCATCATAAAACAAACCTCAAGCAGCTGCTCCATCATCACGCCGGTCCCGTTTCTGTGAGACATTACAACTGATCTTACCAATGCTACCTTCTAGCACTTCTCACCATGCACAACATGGATAACTGCGGAAACAAGGGCACCCCTGCCTCAGCTCCTCGCTAAAATTAACGTTCCCTGTTGCTTATTCCTTCCCATACTACGTAAACTGCGTTTTCTCGGTGTATTTCCCTCAAAAAGCTGTGTAACGTCTATCGATGATAGTTTGCGCTCTGTGTCGGTGTATATCGTGTTCCTTCCTTTTCCCGAGCTATGCGCAACACTACTCGTCCTAATGAGCCAACAAGCCTAAGTGGAAACCCCTTTTGCCTGATGCAGACGCCGTTCATGCCTGCTCCTTTCAATGTATCCTACAAATGTCCCGATTAACGTTGCCACGCGCCCCAAAGATGTCTCGAAAAGCCACCTACAACAGCCCGTTTTCCCATGGAGGAGGAGGAAACAACTTTATTGAGTAGTGGGGAAGGGGGGACAAGGGAGCCAGGACATGGGAGGATGCTAGGTCGGGGCCCATGGGGCCGCGGCTGTCGCCGTCCATTCCGCCAGCCTGTACTGTGTGGCCTGCTCTGGGCAACGCAACGTTTCTTACCACTCTTCCGGTGAGGGGGGGCAGTTGTAGGAGCTCTTTAGGGGGCGGGTGGCGGTCGCATCCCCATAAAATGTGGTCCTGTCCCGCCTGAGCTAGGCCGCAATACGTACACGACGAGACGCTATCATCCCTCAGGATGGCCGCCAATCTTCTGGGGCTGAGCACACTGCGCGTTTGAGCTCTGCGCAGGGCCACGGCCTGGTGTCTTTTTAGGCCGCCACATGGAGAAGGATAGACATGTCGCTGCTCTCTTTGTCGACGGAGGCGATCTCCATAACTTGTTGATACCTCTTCAGGGTTTGAAGGATGAAGCTGCACCTCTGCCCGGTTTGTATTTGCGCGGGCTGCGAGGTGGGCAGCTTCGTTGCCGGGGTTTCCCTCGTGGCTGGGGACCCAGAGAAGCCTGATGCTCACTGCTGGCTCTTGGAGTTTTTTTGCCGCGGTTTCGCTCACTTGGCCTGAAATAAGCTTCTAATCGCTGACATGGAGTCAGACACGATGAAGAGCGTCCCTTCGATAGCCGTTGCCACGGCGATGGCGGCCTCCTCCGCCTCCAGGATAGACGTAGCTGTGATTTCCTCGGTGCTTAGGATTCTTCCCGTTCCTTCACAGCAGCTATCGCGTATTTGTCGCCTCCTATAGGGGAGGCGTCCACATACGCGGCCGGTTTGTCTGTCAGAGTCTTCCAGAGAGCATCAGCGCGCGCGCGTCGGCGTTCTTTGTTGTGCTCTCCCATGTTCTTTGGCAGCGGTTGAATTATCAGTTTGTTCCGTATCTCTTTTGCAATTTTCATTCTCTTTGTGGTCCCTGTGAGGGGAGGAAGATTCATCAGTTGCAAGATGTCGTGCCCTTGTTGCGTGCATGACAGCCTCCACCATTGCGCAGCTCGTTGCGCTTCAATGATTTCGCTGACAGTGTTTTGGAGGCCTAATTGCATCATTCTTTCGTTGCTCGCCCATGTAGGGAGTCCGGTGGCCATTCTGTAGACTGAACGCAATAGAGAGTCTATCTTTGCGATATCGATCTTTCGTAGCTGTAGGAAAGGGCATGTGTATGCGATCCTACAAACAAAGTATGCCTGTATTAGCTTGCATGCTTCTTTCTCTTTGAGTCCAAACTTGCGGCCAGTAATGCGTCGTAGCAGGCCCGTGACCTGGCGAGAGGTGCTTTCCAGTCTTTTCAATGTTTCTCTGCAACTGTTCTTCTCTTCTAGGAAGAGTCCCAATACCCTGATGGTCTGGACCTGGGGCACTACTTCTCTGTTGACTACGATTTGGAGTGCACTTTTGACGGCCCGGTGTTGTTTTGCCAGCAATAAACAGTTCTGACTTGGCGGAGGAGCATTTCAGTCCATTGCCGTCCACATAGGCTTGTACAGTGTTGGCCGCTTCTTGCAGTGCTCCTCTGACGGCTACGGCATTGCCTTGCCTTGTCCAAATAGTCACATCGTCCGCGTAGATGGCATGGCGGATGAGCGAGATCTTGTCAAGTTGTTTGGGCAGATTCCTCATTGCACAGTTGAAAAGAAATGGGGATAGTACAGCACCCTGGGGCGTACCTCTGGCGCCGAGCTTGAGCAGGGGGCTGATGATGCCTCCGATGCTGAAGGTGGCAGTCCGGTCCCGAATAAAAGCGATGATGTACTTGTGCGCCCGTGTCCCAACGTTCATATCCGACAGGTTTCTAAGTATGGCCTCGTGTTTGACGTTATCGAACGCCCTGTGCACGTCAAGCCCGAGGATTGTGCGCACTGCTCCTGGAATGCCTGTGTCCACCACGTCTCTTTTGAGCATCCACATAATATCTTGCGTGGACATAGCTTGCCGAAAGCCAAACAGGGTGGGCGGAAATAGCTGGTGTTTATCTACATGCTCCACGAGGCGCGTCAGAACCACATGTTCCAGTGCTTCGCCCAGGCACGACGTAAGCGAGATTGGGCGTAAATTCTCAAGTTGCAGCTTTTTCCCTGGTTTTGGAATGAAGACTACGGCGGCTTCTTTCCACGTCTGTGGGAGTTCACCGGTGCGCCAAGCATGATTGAATAGGTCGGCTAGGCTTTTGATCGACCGGTCGTCGAGGTTGCGCAGCATTTTATTAGTAATGCTATCCGGCCCAGCCGCCGAGGTGGTTTTTAGATCGGCGAGCGCAGCTCTGACCTCAGCCTCAGTGATATCGGCATCTATGTTCTCGTTTGCTTCGCCACTGTATTCTGCGTACGCAAGATCATCTGTTTCCGTATTGAAATAGCGGCTAGTGAGCTCTTGTATGATCTCCTGATCCGACGCGGTATGCATTCGGAGGAGCTGGCTGACCTTGGCAGTTTCACCATTGCTGTTGTCGGGATCCAGCAAATGTCGAAACAAGAACCAGGGGTTCTTCGAGCCGAGCTGACCGTTTAGCCTGTTGCACAGCTGCATCCACTGAGCCGAACGTAACTCTTGGGAGTATTTCTGTACTTCCGTTTCAGCTTCAGCCAGTGCTAGTTTAAGTTGACGGTCATGTTTTCGCTTCAGCCATTCCGCTTGGAGAGCTTGCTGGTTTTCCAAAAGTCTGATCAGCTTAGCGTCAGGTCTGGGGCCATCCTCTTCGGTGGGCGCCTCGGTCGTGACCTCTTCAGCGTCCTGGAGGAGCTGCGTTGTCCATTCGTGCAAGTCTTCAATTTTTGTGACAGCCTGATGGTTCCGTTTGAATCGAAAAAGATCCCACTTGGTATGTTTGATAAGTTTCTTCTTTTTTCTGTACCCTGCCGCAGGTATTCTGATGTCCAGAACATAGTGATCACTGCCCAAGTTGAGTTCTGTGTTGGACCATGTCGCTCCCTCCACTTGTCGGACAAAGGTCAGATCGGGAGTGGTGTTTTCGTGTCACGCTGTTGCCAATTCGTGTCGGCTGCGAAGGATCTGTGAGCAGGGTCAAGCCATGGTTGTTGGCCCCATTTGCTATCGAGATGCCCTTCTTGGTGTTACGCGGGTAGCCCCACATGGTATGACTTGCATTAAAGTCTCCCAGAATGACAACCTGGGCTTCTCCTGCTTCTTTCCTCACTTTTCGCATGATTGTTGGGAAGGGGATAGTACTGCATCTTGGCGGGCTATATACGTTAAGTATATAGAAGGCATTTATGCTTTCTGTTCTTGGGCATGAGCTGAACAAAAGTGTAGTGCAGATTTTCTATTTCCAAGTCGATTTGCATAGCAGCAATGTTACGATGTACTGCAATGGCTGTTCTTACGTTCGACTTTTTGCTTGTCGGGAACTCATTAAAGCTGGTATAGCCCGTAATTTTGACTGCCGATTCTGTTTCTTGTAACGCGATGACATCGACCTTAGGGTCGAGGTCTGCCAGTGCGAACTGCAGCGCTGCTCTCTTTTTGGCAAACGATCTGCAGTTCCATTGAAGTATTCTAACTTGTTCTGCCATCATTTTTGTGACATACTATGGACCTGGTGTCGGGCGCACCATTGGGAATGCCGCATCCGTTTTGAGGTCCTCCTGTTTGACTTGTAGACGCGACGACTAGAGGTAGCGAGGCTGACGGGGTCTCTATGTTGTTGCCCAATGTGGGTAGCATGTTGCGTATTTCGTTTGTGAGCATGTCGTGGAACGCCTTCAGTGTTTCTTGCATTGCACACTGCATAACGTTGAACCTTTCATCTATGCTTTTCGCCAGGCTTGATATTGTTTGTTCTACTGCTTCGACTCTGTTCGAGATTGCTCGCTGGTTCTTCGGCGGGTGCACTCTCGTCGATTAATTTCCTTTTAGGATTACGTGCTTGATCTACCTCCATACTCGTCTCCGCGTTCCTGTGTACGTATGCGGCTGTTTCTCTTGCTGCAAGTGTTAGCCGAGCAGGCGTGTGATTTTCCAGCGCTCGAATCTTATTGTTAGCAGCTTCTAATTGTTTTTTGAGCTCCTTAACTTCTGCAACTAACCCCCCTCACCGTTTCGCTGGCTGCACCGCCAGGGTCCGATGGGCCAGCCCCTTGGCCTTGGCTGGTCCCGTGGCCATGGCTGGTGTAGTGACCGTGTGCTGCGGCCCTTCCTCTGCTGGACGAGTGCTCTCGGGAGCCCAAGGGAGCCTGCTGCAGCAGAGTTGCGTTGTCTTGGCGGGCTTGCGACGCCTCTGTCAGTGGAGTGCCTCGTACTGCGTCCCTGTAACCCGTGCTCTGCGAGTTCGGCTGGGTGGCCGAGGTGATGCGGGTTGTGTTCTCCTGGTCACTGCCTTGTTGTTGAGCGATGACGACGGTCGTGTCCTTGGTCCCTGTGCCGTTCTTGCTGTTGTTGTTATGCTGCTGTACTTGGGAATAGTACTTGAACTTGCAGTTCCTGCCACCGGTGGGGTGCCCACCCTTGCACACTATGCATCGAGCTACGCATGTGGGCTTGGTGCCCCACTCCGGCGTGGCATGCGTCTCGTCTCCACATCTCTTGCATCTCGCCTTTCTTTCTTGAGGACACACGTCCGTTCGGTGGCCTACTTTCCGACAGTTGTAGCAGGCTTCGATGCGATCCCGGAAAGGGTAGACGACGTACGTGGCACCCCAGTATCTTACGTAGTCCGGCCGGTCGGCACCGGCAAATATCGTCACAATATGTCTGGACTTCCCAAGGCGCCGAGCTCCGACAATAGCGATGCACTTATTTCTGGCACGTAGTTCATTCAAGATAGCCTGTATCGTCTTCGTCAGAACAAGCGTGATACAGTATCCCTTTGGTGGAGTTCTCAGGCGCCGGAGCGTAAGCAAAAACTTGGATTTCTTGTTGGCCGATTTTGACGACTTGCAATTTGATGTACCTGCCTGCTCTATCCAGGGACGGGGTGCTGATCAGCGCCGTATTGTTGGTAGGGTGCAACCGGAGCTGGTCTTCGGCGACGACTTCCACGGGATTCACCTGCGCCGCGGCGCAGACTGCCTTGAAAAGTTCTGTCGCACCGTAGTATAGTAGACTAGCTGCTGTTTGTGGTCGGATGATGATCTTGTAATCCGCCGGCGGAAGCTTCGGTAGCGGTTTACGTTTAGGGAGTGGTGGCGGCCTGGCTCGGAATCGAGGTCTCCCCCTCTCACGATGCTCGGAGTCGGCAGTGGTGCTCCCGGTCTGCTTCGTGTCTGTATCGGTTCGGGGCTGTTGGCGTGCGCACCAGCGCTGCGCCTCCAACGTGGTCCAGCTCCCGCTTAGATACTCTTCTTCGGTGATTGTCTGGCCCTCCACGACCACCTCCATCACTCAGGTAAGCCGGATGGAGGAAGAAAAAAAAAGTTTCGCCCACCTAGCGGCACCTCCTAGAGCAGTGCCGGTGCGATGTAGGAGCAGGAACAAGCAGATTAGGCCCAGCGCTCTGCGACCTGTTTACCGCTCTACAGCATCGAAGTCACTCTGTCTCCACCCAACGACGTTCTCGGATACTTCGGCAGCACGTCGCACGTATCACGAGGACGGTCCCACGATAGAAATTGCTACAACACAGGCACCATGTCGGTCCACATACACAAACCGCCGTTCTCGACAGTCCGACTGGCTTAACCCCCGTTTTCCCATCATCATCCACCACGGAAAGCTAGCGCCATCTATGATCAGAACGTGGAATCATTACCGACTTGCAAGGAGGTCGCAAAGAGACACGATGAAGAATAAGACTCGTGAAGCCCAAGTGCATGGCACGGCAGTGATGACTAGAAGCCGGATTTTTAGGCGCTAAAAAAGCGCGTTTTAGGCGCCAGAAGTAGGCAAGCAAAACAACGTTTTAGGCGTAAAAAAATAATAAGGAAAGCCCGCTTTAGGCCTGCATTGTCGTGCTGTTGGCACAATAAATTTTTGCGTAAGTGTAACCAATTTGAAAACGAAGTCGTGCGCTACTTTTATATACGACAGGAAATCAAAAAGAAAAAAAAGAAAACGACGGATGCCATACAATGTGGTAATCGATTTCATGCTAAGCAGTCATCGTGTAACTGTCCGTGCTGTGTTTTTTTTTCTTTGTTGGCTCTCAGCCAACAGTTACGAGGTGGATCGATGTGTTTTTTTTTAAATGATGTAGTTGTATACAGTTTTTGGGCTTCCCAGGTACGTCGACTACACTTGCGTTTATAGGGTAACTTATCGTTTGACGTAACAAGCACTCACGTTAGAGCGCAAACGTCAGTTTTATCGAAACGAAGAGCACGCTAAAGCGCTATGATGTGAATATCACACGTAGCATTCGTTAGCGTATTCCTCCGAGGTTGAGCAGCGCTTGAATAAAGCTTGCTGAGTCATAGAAGTTCATATGTAATGTTTATTATACTGTTATAAAAAAAAGGCACAGTTTCTCCGCAAGGGCGCAGCAATGAATGCGATATTCGCAATGCCCACGAACTATAGGTGGCGCGCTGTACGATTCAAGATGGCGCCCGGAGGAGGGTGAACCCGTTTGTTAGCATAGGAACAGTTGGTACGTGAGGGCGTACGGCCCGTGCCACTTTCACCGGATAAAGTCATAAGCTGCACTGAAATGTATATGAGACCAAAATACCTTCCCAAACCATGGAAGCTCGCCACCTACTTATATGCCGCGGAGTGAAAGGTTATATTTCAGCTCCGTCACCGTGCATGAACGATGCTTTGCGAAATCCTGTGCGTGATACAGAAAACTGCATGAGCTAGAATTGACATATGAACAGAACGGCACTCCGAGCTAGTATGCATCGAGCCTGCCTGACGGATTTGCCGCAGTAGCAGGCCGCTAGCGAGTGGGGCCATCGCTGCTGCACGGTACCGAATGTTTAACGTGGTGATGGCTTGCCAACATATTCCGCCGTCATTGTTACTCGCGCAGTCAGGAACAGGGAGTTGCTTCTTCAACGGAACACAAGCATTTAACATCCCATTCTGTAGCGCTTGTGTCGCAGCCATTCTCAGACTCTAGCCGTGCGCAAATTGCTGCACTTGTGTGTTACAGGTTCGATCAGCACGATCGAAACATGAATATCGAAAAGAATACACACGAATGCTATCCGCAACGTCGAATTCTTCGACGTTGCGAAAATTCGTCGAACAACAACGCCGTTCGGAAGGTACCGGTTAAGTACGGGGGAAGTTAGCCGATCGAGAGGCGTGGATTGTGGCAGTGCTTGCACGTTTCATCGTTCTAACCATTTCGCTTCGCTGTTCGAGCTCGAGCGTCTTCGCGGCATGCGGCGCTTGATGCACAATAATTGCGCTACATGCAATGCACAAGAAAAACTATGCGCTTATTTCGATCTCGCTGAAGGATATTATACAATACAATCAAAGTGACTTATAAGCATAAAGAACATCTACGCACGAGGGGACGTCAAGTGCAACTCGCTCCTCGTGAGTTATCAGCTGATCGTTCATCGTCGCTGTCTCTCTCGGTGCTTTCACAGCCTTCTGCGTCCAGTGAAAGATCCTCGTCGTCAAGATGGTTTCTTTCAACATCACTGCTGAAAGCTATCTGAAGAATTTCCTCCGCCGAACGGCTTCGACCACTTTAACTGGGCGCGGAGGCGAAAGTCACCATGTTAACGGGGCGCGGAGAACATTTTGCTGTCAAACCGGCCAATAAGCAAATTCGCTCGCAGTGTGCTGCCACCCATCAACAAACGTACAAAAACAAGTGGCGCAGCGCTGGCCGATTTCAGATTGCTCGCGAGCCTGCGCGACTTCCCGCGTTCAGTATGCTATGAAATTCGTGCACGGCTAAAGCACTGACGAATGCTATATGCAAGTAAAACGAGGTGAGTTTCAACTGGAAAAGTCAGACGATCAAGTTAACTAACCTACGTGGCTACAGAAAACCTCGCGAAGCTGATATGCGTACGCTGTGGGCTATCATTGACAGCGCGAGTTGCTAAGCATTTACTTCGTGTCTCGCCTGAACGAATCAGGTTTATCGACTCACGGAGAGCCCGGTTTGTTCACTGATGCAGGAAGCATGCGAAGTAGTAGTGTTCGTTTCTTGTTAATTGTCACGGATTCGGGCCGACCCGGGCAATGAACTCAGTCAAAGACTCGGAGTGAAGCACAGCAAACATTTATAAAAAAAAAAAGAAAACACCCGGCACTCTAAAAATATATCGATGTACAACAACAAGAAACTGCAAGCAACCGACCTCAAACTATTCACAACCTATCTCTCTTAACCAGACTGTCCTAAGATATACTATCCTACTTCTAGTCTGTCAACTCTACAGGCATTGATGTGCCAGGCCACTCTTACTTGACCACGCCGACTAGGCACGGCGCCCAAGTTCCGTCTGGTGCCAATGTCCTTGGGTCATTTCTCTTGACCAATCCTTGTTGGTCCACTCCGAAGCCCGACGTGCCAGTCGTAGCCTGTACACAAGCAGGCCGTCGTAGCACTCGCCTGACCGCTAGGCCCGTTAGGCCTAACGTCGTCGTCGGCGCGTTGACCCGGCGTGGTGTCCCACCAATGACGTGGCACTCCGGGGATTGCCTTTGGTGGCATGCAGCAGAAGGGGGGCTTGCTCCGGGAACGTCCGTTCTTGCCGGGCGCGGTAGGTGCATCCCCGAGGAGCCTTGCTCGAACGCCGGCCAAACCTCGGGACGCCCGCGTCACCGGCAGCAGGCTCGAACGCCCGCCGCTCCCGTCACCAGGTCATCAGCTGGTGATCCAACCTCCCGCTTCCCAGTCCACGCAGACAATGGCCGGTTCCTTCGTTCACCTCTTTCTTGACGGCTCGGGTCGCGTGCCTCAAGCACTCTCGAATTTTCCAAGCGCGGATCGCTTGGTGCGCTTCATCGTCGTCTTCTTTCTGCCACGGAGCTCTTACTCGTGACACTAAGAGGCTAGCACAGCCGAACAAGGGAGCGACTGCGTAGAGCTGCCATTGTGTCGTCGATTAACCCTCCTGGAGAGGACGCACCTGAATTTCGCTTGGTGACGCGACAGTCTATGGGCATTGCGAATAGGAACAACTTGGGATTTCACGGAAAGAACGGCAAGCAGATCGAAACTTGGAGCGCGCTACTCAAGCACAAAGGACGCACGAAAAGAACACACACAGGGCGAGCGCGAACTAACAACGTTCACAGCTCCACACTTAACGCGCTGCTTAAACACAAAGGACGTACGAAAGTACGCACATGTATACACAAGACGAGCGCTAAATAACAAGAGTCACATTTGTTACTTCACTGTGTTTGAACAGCGCGCTTCTCTCGCGAACGGGGCCTCTGCAGCGAGCGAAGTGACCTTTGTGCACTCTGTAACCTAAACGCAATCTTTCCGGCGCAAGCACACGATATAAAACTGCCCCCCATCCCAAGATAATCGCGCGCACGCGCGAGAACGGGCACGGGCGACTGCGCCCCGTAGGCCAAAGTGTAGGTTGAGGATCCAATGCATCTAAACGAGTGGCGCCCAGCGCGCACTTAGCGCCATCTCGCTGGTTCGCTGATAAGGCAGAGAACACGGTGATACTCCCCTGAGATTGGCGTACCGCCAGCGGTGAGTGGTGTATATAAATAGCTCACCGTTAGTACGCTGAAGGACGTGCGCTTCTGTGGCCTAGCGGTTAGCGCCACGCGCTGAGGAGAGAGAAACTGCCCGTTCGATTCCGCGCATCGGAAAACATTTTTCTGAATTATTTTTGTGCGTGGCTTATATATATATATATATATATATATATATATATATATATATATATATGTGTGTGTGTGTGTGTGTGTGTGTGTGTCCAATATTTCTGAAAAATCAGAAAAATGCGGTATTTGCTCGCTGTCTTCACAAGTGCTTTTCCCGTAGCGGCAGGCATCTTAACATGGTTGAAGACACCGTTTGGGATACTAATTAAGAAAGTTAAATTAATAATCTTTTTAATTAGCGGAGCTGGGCGGGATAAGTCAAATGGGAGAATTGAAGTCCTTCATGCGAAAAACCCATTTCAGCTTTGAGGTTTCGAAAGAGCGGCCTCTAGGAATAATTGCAAAGTAATGAAAGTCTCCCAGATTCAGCGGCGAAACCGAAACCGAAACGCGGAAGAGCGCAACTGCCATATTCGTCTGAGACGTCCAGAATGAGTGAACGTCGTTATATCAACCATCAACCGACTTCGTTGTGTAGGCGTGTGGGCTGCGCTTGCAAGTAGCACGCATGAAAAAACTATGCCTGGGATGTGAGCCGCAAAAGGGCTGCCCAACCCTTTCCGTTATCCTCCTTTCCACTCGGTACAGTCGCTAGAGCCTCTCGCGGCGACTTCTTGCAACCTGCAGTGGTGTCGCCGGTAACTCGAGCAGACGACGCGACGCGCGTTGGTGGAAAGAATACCAGCGTTGTTACAACCAACGGAGGAGCATCTCGAACGCGCTAGCGACGCGACTTCGTAAACGAGTTCAAAACGATTCTGCCCAAATAAACAAATAATATATACAGAAAGAAACGCATGAGGCGATATGCTACAACGCCCGTTTTTCTGGGAGATTGTTTTTTTTTTTTGCCTTGCTTTCATGCGTTCATGGAAGGTTGAGCCGCATGTTCTGATTGCCTAAAAATGCAGTTTTCCTGCGTGCCCAAATGCTAGTCGAGCCTCAGGAAAAGAGTTGCATGCTTGAAGTTCCACGAGATACCTTCGGAGAGCAGTTTGTATGACCAGTGGCTCAAGGCTAGTTCGAGAGACGACTGGGTGCTAACCCTGTGGTGTCCAGCAGTGGCGTAGCCAGGGGGTGGCACACTGGGCACGTGCCCCCCCCCCCCCCCGAAATTTTTTTTCGCCATGGCACACATAGCGAAAAATGGCCATTTCAAGGAGGTGCCCCCTCCGAATTCAAGGAGGTGCCCCCCCCCCCCCCCCCGAAAAAAATTTCTGGCTACACCCCTGGTGTCCAGTAAGCAGTAACAGACAGGAACGATGCCGCATAGCTGCTTGAAAGGAAACCTCTGTTGTGAAAAGTTCTTAAGCTCTACCCGACCTTTCTGGAAGGAAATGACTGGCATTTGTTAGACTGGCGCCCCTCGAGCGCACGTTACAAACGCGCAATCAAACTCCTGCACAAAGCAGTCAGCTGCGTCGCTCCACCGACACAACTTTGCCGACACCGTCACTCTCGCCGGTTCCGGCGGTATACGGCGGTACACTCGCTAGCACCACCACACGGCACCCGCTCAAAGCCCGTGACAGCGTGCCTCTAATGGCTAAGCTAGCGACGTTCCAGGCATAGTTTTTTTTCTACACTGTAAACGAAAATATACCCAGCCGGGAGGTCTCGGGGGATGATGCTCCCACTCAACTCCGGTGGCCTCACTCAAACCGGAATGCTCCGGAGCATACACATTCGTTTTCCACTGTTTTCGTCCGGTGGGCGATGGACGGAGGAAAGCGGGACGAATTCCCTGATTTTGCTTCGGTGGATGCTCCGCAAATAGTCCGGCGCATCGCTTATGCTCCGGTGGATGCTCCGCAACTGCTCCGGCGCATCGCTCAGCGGCTTTCATTGGCTGCTGGAGGAGTGACGCAGGCAGCCTCGCCGGGCGGCCGGTCCCCACAAACCCATATGGCGCAGGCCAAGCCAGCCGATTCGAAGTGCAGCGAGGATTGTCCGAACCCTTCGGCCGCGTTCGGAAAAAATAAATCGTTCTGTGCACCTTCTGGACATCACAAGCGACTACAAGCGTCAACGAAGGTTGTCATCGACAGAAGGGAGTTGTGGGAACCTTAATCGTGTGATGGTTCCGTGCAGCGAACGACACATTGTGATCTCGCGAGTGGCGAACGATCCGGCGGTCGCTAGTGCGGCGCAAAACTGGTGAGTGAGCCCTTCTTGAATAATCTGTGTTATTCTTGTCGAAAAGTGCTAAAATTAGGTAATTTTGTGTTGTTAACCAAGCAGGTTATCAAGAATAGGCTAGCTTTGCAAGATGGCAGTAAAAAATTCAGCGGAAATTTCGAAAATGCGTTGTTTGGACCACGCGTTTTTCTTTCTTAATATGGATAGCTTCGGTAATTTTAAGCGCACCACTGTAATATCTGGAGCGCTGATTGACTCTCAGATATGCATTAATAGAAAACATCATAGTTGTGGGTTGATTCGATAAAAGTTATTAATTTTTATAAGTAAACCTAATTGGTTAGAAGATATTTTTGGTCTGGTCAGTATACATATAAACAGTACTATGTGTCCGCTTTCCATATTAATAAACGCCAGGTCGAGGCCTCTCATTACGTATGAATTATTTTGATTTATCATGTAAGCTGAATTAATAAAACATGAATAACTGAAATCAGCGTTAATTCGTTATAAATTTAGTGAATTGAACAAGGGAAATGTGTTTGGTAAAGACTTTTAGAACGGATATACGTACTCATTTTGGTGAAAAAATTATTTTGATTGTATAAGTGGTATCTGAGCTATTAATATAGGAGTATAATTGACCCTTCGGGGTACGTGGTGCTTTCATGATTAGAGAGAGAGGGAAAGGGGCTGACGAGACCAGTGACGAGGAATGCGAAAGGAAGGTAGGAAGGGGTTGCTTGGCAAAACGGGTTGTGCGGTGCGCGGTGTTTCTCTGGGATGGGGGGTTGGTGAACGCTTATTTCTGCGACCCATTTGAGAGCACCGCTCACCGTCGTTGGGCGGAGGGGATATGGTAGTGAAAGAAAAAAGAAAAGAGCGCACATTCTTGAGAAACTGGTAGACCTTTCTGTGTTGATGGGAGAGAGAACTGTCGCGCTGCTGCATTTTTTTTTCTGTGTTCAGTCCTGCTGCCATGGCCGTGTATGCAGTCTTTTTTTTTTAAGGAGAGGGGAAGGGGGGGAGTTGAATTTCCCCGACCAAACAGGTAAAACTGTCAAAATGTTCGCCTTCTGTCCCATTCTTTCTATCTTTCTCTGACGAACAGTGTGCGAAGACGAGACATAGTATTGACCTGGACGATGCAACGACGCTGGCCTGTGAACACAACAAGGAAAAGAATTATCCTCGAATCCTGGTGCACAGGTCGTGACACTTCGGCCTGCATCACCATCCGTGGCCTCCTGCCGGACGTCTTCACGGACCTGCGTCTTGAGTAAACTGGTCGACCTCCCCTCATTTTTGTCAGTGTACTATACTGATGATGCAATTGGCATAGGTGGCGTAATGCTTGTACTTTTGATTGCTAATTTATTTCGTTAAATAGGCTCTTCATTTAGAAACGATACATGCTCATGCAATAACTATTTTGAAAAATGTTCATTACGATAGGTTTCACGACAGAGCGGGCGCTGCAAATTAAAAAAAAATACAACGCCAACTTCTGTCGAAGACTCTTTTGCAAAGCAGAATGAAAGTGTGCTTTTCTTAATAACCGGCCGCAAGCATACAAACTGTAAGTGCCTAATATGCTGGAAGTAGCACGATGAGCACATACTAAAATGCGACTGTAATAATCACTTATAATATTTTAGAAAATTAGCAAGTTAATCGGGAGAGGTATTCCTGATACTTTGGTAGTCTCTTCGAGACTACCAAAAGTCGCCCATTTTAGTGAAAAAATGCTTTTGAATCTTCCAGCAGAAGTAGAGGTATCGATTTAGAAATATATGGAAAGATTTCGCCCGTTTTGAACTTTGTCCGCGGCACGGAGGTGTGTTTTTATCATGAAGCGGCTGGCTGACACCGGAGTACATGTGATCTGCTTGTTGATATTGAGCGCTCGTCCTGTCTTTTTTGTGTGGTCCGTTTAAGAACCTGGGTGTTCTAATGAACTGGCAGACTGTGTGGGATTTAATGAGTACCCGGGGCTTCAGTGTCCGCAGTTTTCATGCCTCTGGCATGATTTGCAGTTCTCATGTATTATGTTTTATGCAGGAAACAATCAGCTGAACCCTTGCGTCATCAATGAATGTGATGGATGGTCCTTCGGAGATGGTTCCAGGCAGCTACGCTTCCTTCGTTTGTTGTGCATTGTTTTGCAGCATTCTGGACTTTATTTCAACGTGCTGCGCTTAAAACTTGAGTGCTGCTGATTTCATGTGATCTGTCTTCTTGTGTTCTTTTTTGGTGGCTTTGTATATATTTGTTTTTTCTTGTCTTCTTTTCCCAAATGTTGGGTCATCAGCCACAAACTGCAGCATATTTTGAATAAATCAAGCAAGAAGAACTCAAGTGTTCTCCTGAATTTGATCTGCTAGAGCTCTGTGGCGAAAAATACACAGTAACTCTGCAGTGTTTGCATGAGAATTCCTTCATCTAACCAACGCGTGACATGATCAGCATAGAATAAACAAACTAACATCGGAGCAAAGAATTAAAAAAGAATACTCGTGATCCATCGCACTGCAATTCCGTCCGGAAGAAGTAAGGGCATTCGTAAAATACTCCGGAGGTGCCACGCGAAAACTCCGGATAGCCGGAGTGAAAAAACTGCGAAAAATACTGCGGAGGTGTCCCGCAGTCCCTCCGGCCAGCCGGAGCAAAATGCCGGTAAAAAGTGCTCCGTTGGCGCCACGCAATCACTCCGGTCGGCCGGAGTGAAATATCAGTGAAAAATACTTCGGCTGTGCCACGCAATTCCTCCGGTCCAGCCGGAGTAAGAACTTTGCTCCGGAGGTCCGGAGTAAAAATTACTCCGAACAGGGGGGGTCGCTAGAGGACAGGCGTTTTACTCCCACCTGGGAGTAATTTTCTTTTACAGTGTAGGAGGAGTTGATGACGCACATACGTTAACGAACGGGGAAGAACTGCAGCTCTGTAACCGTTGTCTTGAACAGTGACGTCATTCTAGTAGTCTGCTTGTTGCGCTCATCGGTGCTTGGGTTTCGGTTTCGCCGTTGTATTTGCCTGAATTTCATTACGCCACAATAATGAATAGATGCCGCCTTTTCTAAATCTCAAAGCTGCGATGGCTCTTCGGCATGAAGAATTTCAATTCTCCCATTTGACATAACCGCATAACTTCACAAATTAAAAAGTTAGGTAACTTAATTTTCTTAATTACTGTCCCAAATGACGTCTTCAACCATCTTAAGATGGAAGTTGCTACATAAAAAGGAATTGTGAAAACAGCGAGCAAATATCGCATTTCGCAGATTTTTTTAGGATATTGGACAGATTTCTTGAAATACCATGTGTGTGTGTGTGTGTGTGTGTGTGTGTGTGTGTGTGTGTGTGTGTGTGTGTGTGTGTGTGTGTGCGGGCGTGCTTGTGTGTGTGTGTGCGTGCGTATGTGCGTGCGTGTGTGTGTGCGTGTCTGTGTGTATACGCGGCATGACGGTGACGCCGACGGCAAAAAAATGCCCCCCACCTCCCCGAAGGGAATCGTGAGGAAATGCGAATGCATTTCTTGCGCCGAGAGATTTCGCCTTCACCGACTTCTGCCATCGCCTTGAGAGGCGCCCAGCCAGCGAACGGTCGAGAGTGAGGCGCGAGCGGACGGGAGAGTGGAGCGCAGGGAGGAGAGAAAGCGAACGGCGAGAGAAGGAGCGGCGATGCACTGCACCTACCCTCTCCTACACTCTCTCGCACCACATGCTCCGGTTGCTAGGGGCGAGGATAAGCGCGCGCGCCCGCAGCTGTTGCTATGGGAGAGGGAGTGAGAGCGGAGAGATAACACCTGCCGGCGCGCGGACGCCGCCGCGGACAACGCCGGACGCCTCACATAGCCCGACTAAGAAATGCATTCGCATTTAAAAGCAGCCGAGAGTGTCTATATAATTGCTATCCCTATAAAAGCGGAGCGGCATGACGTTAGCTTGACATGAGACCTGCGTCACAGGAGTACATATGTAATGTTTATTATACTTCGTTATAAAATTAAACAGCCGGCACTGCAACCACAACTGACGCTCTAACGAAATGACGCCTGCATAGGAGCCTTTTCAAAAGCTGTTTCAAGAGCTGGCACGGCTGTGCGGTAGAATACTTGACAACCATGCAGAATGTCTGGGTTCGGTTTCTGGCGGGAGCCTGATTGATTTTTTATTCTTCGCATTCGTCGGGTCAACGCTACCGATGCCGGATTTTTTAAAAGTTCTCGCGTTTAAAATACTAGTGTCTAGTTCTCGCCCTTCCTGGGTAGATATAAACTGTCGAACACCTGTGGCGCGTACACGCAAACCACGTCCCGTGGTATACGGTTATCTGCCACACGTGACTGGAGGAAAGAGTTTCATAACGTATACGACAGGATTCTCACGTTATTCCTATCATGACAAAAACAGTCATGCTCGTCGTACCTACATGCCCTTCTATGCCGCTTTTGGTCTACACCAAGTTAAGGAGGCGGCAAGGAGAGCAGACAGACGTAAGCGGCAAGATAAATATTTAGATAGAAAGATAGAAACGATAAAAGCGCCTTTATTTCACTCAAGAATACTACGCACTGAAACTTTTATTTATTTATTTATGACACTGTTATGACTTATCTTTCGCCATCACTAGAACACGAGAACAGGTTGCATTCCTGTATATATGTCTTTAGCACAATGTCCTCTGCAACGCTGCCAAGCACCACTACAACTCACCGGCACTGGTTGACTACGAATGCATTCTTGTCCTGCGTCTCGTAGACCCAGCCGGCAGCAAAGATTCCAGCTGACAGGTCATACCTACGAACTTGTTCGACGGCCTGAAATGAAGGTTAGCGCGCAAAGTTCATCACATTTGGACATATGAGAAAAGAAGACGCCAGCTACGAATAGATGAGTACATTCAGGAGGGCATACCTACCCCACCGTACATTCAGGCGGGCATAAAGCCCGCCTGAAGGTGGGGTAGTCGATAAACACCTCAGCACTCTAGCCGACAACGAGCGAGCGCAAAAATGATTATAAGCACGCGCATTAACGGACTGTTAAAAACTCCGAGATTGCTTCAAAACAAGTTCACACAACTATGGTCCCCAAAAGCAATTCTTTTGTGAAAGGTCCCCAGTAAAAGTAAAAGGTCCCCAGAAGCGATCCGGTTCCATTGCCGAGATTGTGGATACGTTCCACGCTTTGAAGGTGCTTAGCCGCTCGTCTGACAAGATGACTCGAATAATAATCGAAGCTGCATACATCGATAAACATAATGGCGCATGCGTAAGAATGGCGTCACTAGAACTGATCGAGAAAGAAAATCAGTTTCTACATTTCTATAGCTAGATGAGTAAGCGACTGTTACGAGTGGACGACAAGTGCACGTGATTGTTGAACCGTTAGTTATTTTCATGTGTATGATATATCTCATGCACTGTGGCAAATAACCAGTTGTGACTCAGCGCTCATGTGTGTGCCCCTTCCGTTCCTGTCTTCTTAGGCTGCTTTTCGTTACAATGAATAGATTTAACTTTAAAAAAAGTCCGATAAACAATGTTTTTGTGGTTCAAGAGAAGCGAACGTACATTGGAAATGCACAGGCTGCCGTAGAGAAAATTTTGCATGTGTATCGGGTAAAGCTGAGAGGCTAAAAGAACGAACTGTGTCTCTGCTGAGCGTTCTGAGACTCGACCATTTTGTCAAATACATTAAAAAGCCAGAGAAAAAACGCCAGGCCTGCGCGGAAACTGCAGGAGAGTCGCAGCGAAAGCTGCAAGAGCGGTATTTCCAGAACCCGTTGTAAACTCTCTTCGGGCTACTAATACAAGTACCCACTAGGCCATAAATCATAATTTTTGTCAACTTGGGAAGCGCACTCTACGCCATTATTCGTCATTCTTCAGAGAAGCGAGGTACCAGCTACGCATTTGCAAGGCATTATGTGCACTTTGCTGATGCGGTGGCAGATGACGATGAAGAATTATGGTTGAGCCCTTTTATTGGATTGGAAGCATTCAACGGCCACTCGTTACGCAATTCGTATTGTGTAACGCCTGGTTGCACAATTCAGAAGCGTGAAAAGCTGGAATGGTTGGATCATGTTCTGCGTCCTTGTAACGAGTGTCGCTGGTTTTTCTCGCATCTTACACAATTCGCATTGATGACGCCTGGTTGTTCTTTACTCTTCTACCACGCTATACTGCATATGTTCACGTGGTTCCTTCCCGACAAAGCGCCTGTATAGGGTCTTTGTGCGAAAGAATTTTGAGCACCGGCATGGCTCTGTGGCAGAATACTGGACTGCCACGGAGAGGGCCCAGGTTGGAACCCCCGTTCCATCCTGGTCAGTTTTTCTTTCGATTTTTTTTTATTTCACGCGATAGTTGTTACGGACACCGGCGGTAATGGTTGCAGCGGCGGCGGACAACTACGGCGCCAAAAACGGCCGTTGTTGTGATCTGCAGCTTTCGCTGTGAAAGCTCTCAGAATATTCTTCAGTGTTAAAACGCATAAGTTAGAAGTTCCCTTTCTCCCCGTTGTGTCTGAAAGTAGTACTTGGCAAAGCCGTCTATCTGCATACCTAAAAAAGTATTTGTCTCGCCATAAATTGGAATACGCTTTTTTGATTTCGACTTCATCTTGTCTGGTTGAGCACTTGGGAATGAATAGTCCGAACGGCTGTGCAGAAGCGTAGACCTTCAAGATTTGTTATTTTCATTGCCGCACAAAGAACTCATGCAAAATGTTAAAACATGCATTTCACAGTTCAATGATGAGCTCCTGCGGGGCCAGTTGTTGCGTTTCCATTAAAACCCTGTCGGCGTATCTAAAATCCACTGTTGTTGGTTGACATGATCTTCTACAGAGTTCCGCCGTTCGCATCGGGCCCCTGTTTTAGGTGATATATTTTTTTAGCGAAGTCAACAGAAAACTTCGCAGCTGCCTAGATGATGGCATCCGCTATGTCTGTAGGTATGTTGATGATTACCAGGTGATTTTTAACAACGGCCACAAATATAGCCAGGCGACTGGAATGATTGTCGAACCGTTTCACGACAGTGGCCTTGGTCTACGGTTCACCACCGAAATTAATACAGCGTCAACAACTCCAATATGTTGACCTACGCCTGACGTTCACTTCATAGCGTGCGTGTTGGAAATACCGTACCAAGATCAAAGAAACCACTGCTGCATGGAAGTTCAGCACCCTCTAAGATTATCCAGAACGGCATAGTGTTTTCTTCCTTACGGTCTTCACTTATAAGTCATACCATCATCAGGTTAAATATAGTTCCAGCAGCCAGCTTCTCAGGTTGAAAAAGGCAGGCTACGACAATTGTGCGATTACTACAGCTTGCGACAAGCTCATCAACTGGCCCAAAAAAAAACCACACGGGGCCTTGTGACCAGAGCAAAAGTCGCGTGAGCAAACTCTCTGTCGTGTCTGCGTCGTTTCTCTCATGGACTAAAAAAGATTTCCAGCAGATGCCAAGTTTTTTCTGCGCCTCAGAAACTTGGAAGGCTTTGTCCTCTTAATCCTGAAAAAATCGCACCATCTGTAAAATATGGATGTAGAACTAATCATGTCAATAACTACGTACCTTGCAAGCTAGGGTGTGTGCGCATACCTTTATCGTGTGGAAAAGTACCCGCCGAACGGAGTGGGTGGTGCATCAACGCAAGGCTGCAAGAACACCGACGCTCGCTCTCCTCCTCTAATGCCACCACCTATCGTCTGGCCAATCATTGTGCTTAGTGTGGATGTAATCTCCATTTTATTAATGCGGCTATCCTTTCACGACATCATATTAAAATAACAAAATAATTAATTGAAGCCTTTCATATCACCAGATTAAATAACAAATGCGTCAGCCAGGCATCCGTAACCCTTTCACCACAAGGATTTGAATACCTCGTCAACATAAGTGTATAGCATAGCGCCGATTCATAATCTAGTTTATTGCTGTGTATGTTTTTTACTAGGCTATGACCCCCCTGCTGATACAATCTTGATGTGACTCGTTTTGTATCTTCCGTGATAACTTTTATACGTGATGATGCTGTCGACATCGATAGCCCGCGCGACTCCCCGTGTACATCATATAGATATGCGCGACAAAAATGCCGATGGGCGCCTTGTACAAGCAAAACAGCAGGAGTTTTAACAGAAAAGAACAATCAATAACGCATCTAACACATTACTAATCCAAAAAGCTACAGATAGCTTCGCAGAGCAGCGGAAACGTGCAAGCTGTGGGTCATCATTGGTAGCGTAACTTACCTAGGGTTCTTCACCACCTATTTTCACGAAAGCTTCGCGTCTCGCGAGAAAGAATCGGATTTATCTTATCACGGAGGGCCAGGTTTGTTGACTGACGCGCTAAATATCCAATGTCGCATTATTTTTTTGCCAGCGCATTAAAATCAGGCCAACACATCCGAACAAGGGAGTGGCTGCAGTTTGTCCTCTGCTAACGCCCCCCACCAGGAATTTATACTGACACCCGCTTGGTGGCGCGAGTGTCTATGGGGAGAGGTTTTATGATAATTCAAGGGGAAGCGCTTAACTGTTTGAAGCAAGGTCGGGTTGCCTTAGAACGCGTAGCTATAAAGCGAGATTCTGTAACGAAGAAGAACAATGTACATGCTGTGGGGGGAACTAAGGAAACGATGGAACATGTACTGATTGAATGTGGCGATATCCACCCAGGTATACGTGTGGGCACGAGTCTACATGAAGCCTTGGGTTTTAGGGACAACAATGGAAAGCTGAACACGTCCGCGATAGAAATAAGTAAGAGATGGTTAGAGTATTGGTGGCAGAAAAGTTAGAGATAGAGGACAAAAATGAAGAATGGGGAAAAATAAGGTCATTCTGCCTTAAGAGGCAGATAGATGGACCGTGAATTTATATTTTTCTTTCCTATAATAACATAGATTTAATCAATGTAGATAAGGGCATTAGGCCAACATAAAAAGAAAGTTTTTTTTTTCGAGCCTGGTGGCAGGCATGTCACCGCCCCGTTATAAAAGGGGACGCTCATAGCATCCATCCATCCATTGCGAAGACTAAGCATGGCTTTGCTATTCTAGGAGCGGCTTGGAGAATACCAGCAGTGTTATGCGCGCGCACACCAACGGCGCTACTTCCGTAAACAGCTCTGCTGCTAAAAAACGCGCTCGCTTTCGGACCGGGAGACCCAGGTTAAAACCCCTGCCAGGAAAAGAAAATTTATTTTCTTTTTTTCTGATTTCTTCGGTGCGTACCAGGTGTGACTTAGGAGGGTTCTTTACAACACCATAACCTTTAAGGTGCAAACATTAGCGCAAAGCAAAACTCACCACAAAGAATAGAAGAGACAAGCGCTTACTAACTTCTTTATTCTTTTCTCCCAACAACGCATATAAATGCCACAACCACAAACCTTACATGCGCACGCGTAACAAGACGTATTGCATACGTAAAAACAGATTTTTAACGAAGAATGCGCACGTTATTTTATTTCGTATTCGTATTCGGACAGAAGCAACAATGAACACGCGCGGCTTGACTTGGAAGCATAGCACATCAATTAGAAAAATGGAGCCGATTGTATCAGTGATGCGTCTATATCTTTGCACCCCTCCGAATAAAATGTGGTCCGTCTTGTTATGCGCTGAAGTTTTCACCTTAAATGCTATGGACAGGCGTGAGCAAAAGTATTCCAACCACGTAATCGCGTGGCAGAATACATCGACGCGCCATCTAGCGACGCGGCGCCTGCTGCGGTGCGCATGCGCGTCCCATTAGCTTCGCGATTATTGTAGATCGTTTTGTTAATATTGCGCGCAAGACGCGAACACCCGAGCTTATTCCAGAGCTTGCGCGACAACCAGTGATAAGGCTGGAATATTCGATGACACACGTATAAATGCCGACGCGCTTAACCCCTTGACTGTTTATCGACGGCCGACGCTCTGTTCGCCGATACCAGTGTACAGCGCGCATTGCTTGCTGTAGTTTGATTTTCCATTTTCCCGACCACAAGATGGGCCAAATAAAAAGTTTCATTTTGGACACGCCGTCTCTGCCTTTATCAACGTCACGACCACGTGACATCTGGTGGAGGTTCTGGGTGGGCAGCGATTTTTCTGAGGTTAGTGTTATCGACGCAGACCTTAGGTCCATGACGGCGCCGTGTTGACTTAGGAATTCCATCCCAAGTATCACATCTCGGGAGCAGTGCTGTAGGATTAGAAAGCTGGAGGGATAAGTCCGGTTATTGACGGTGACTCTTGCTGTGCAAACACCGGCCGGCGTTATTAGATGACCCCCCAGCGGTCCGGATTTCAGGGCCTTGCCAAGCAGTCTTCACTTTCTTCCACTTCGTCGCGAAAGGCCCACTGCCTACGGAATAGTCGGCTCCAGTGTCGACGAGAGCGGTGGCGTTGTGGCCGTCGAATATTACGCCGAAGTCGCTGGTTCGTCGTCGTGCGTTGCGGTTGGGTCGCGTCGTCGGATCGCGGCTACGACGGTTTGTTCCGCTGCCTCGGCGTTGCGTCGCCTGTTCTACCCGTCGCGAAGTTTCGTCATCCAGGCTCCGTTCGGCTTGCGACAAAGACTTCGTTGAGGCGTCGTCGGCGTCGGCGGAGGATATTCGGCATTTCGTCGTTCAACAAACGCACCACCATCGGTTGCTGTCCTTAGTTTTCCAGGTAAGACTCGGAGATCGGCCCCGAGCAGGGCCGCCGTACTGCCTGCGATGCGATGAGATGTAGCGGCCTGGCGAAGGCGATCGGGAAGGTCGTCGGGGGGGTCCACTGCACTCCTGAAAGGTAGTCGGCGATGTCGCGTGGCCGTTCACCCCGCTGTGGATGCAGTGCGTTGATTGCGAAACCACGAAATGTGTGTGTGTTGGTGGTTAGAAGAAGAATGAGACGCCTATTCTTCTTCTAACCACCAACACACACATCCCATCTGGTGGTAGTGGCAGCGGCGGTAGGTGTGGCCAGCTTCTCCGCAGTGGTAGCAGAGTGGGCGGTGCTCAGGGGAGCGCCAAATGTCGGTCTTTCTCGGCGTGTATCAGTGGCGTAGCCAGGAATTTTTTCGGGGGGGGGGGGGGGGGGGGAGGGGGGTTCTCCAGCATTTTAAATTTGCTTCTCCAGCATTTTAAATGTTGTCTTGCTGCAATATGGGGCTGTTACAGTACAAAGTTTGCTACAAACCGTGATCTAATGAAATGCATAGTTTTTCTTTTCCTTTACACTTCTCATCGTTCACACCACCGCTCCGGTGAAACGTGCCCGCTTGCCATTGCGGAGGAAACAATTAAGTATTTTACATAGGGCTGCCCAAGTGAACTAACGAAAGACTATGCAACTCTGGAAACGCAGCACATTCTTTAGGACCCATTCGCAAAAGTCAATGTTGTTTAAGTGGCAGTCTAGTACTATCGAAACTTTACATTTCACGCTTAATTCTACTGACGTGATATTGCTGCATCGCACGTTTCCTGAGAAGAACGCCCTCACAATTTTCCTCTCCAGCTGTTCACCTTGAACAATAGTTCCACCAGGATCTATCACGCACTGCAATCGTCATGTATTTTTTCATGATTACTGGAAATAAATCTTACTACGACTTTGGAATATGAAAGCTTCATGTGGGAAAGTTCGTATACTTACGTTACAATCACTACATCATTTAAGTTGAATCATGTGAAGAAGCCATTCAGAAAACACAAATTTATTACTGAAGATATAACTTATAATAGAAAATAATGCACTGAATTTAAACCTGGCTATATTTTGCTGTGCATTTCTACGCTCCTGTTTGTCCGCTCGTGTCTGAAGATCCATCTACAGAATGGATCGAGCAGGATTCGCTACAAACGTCACCATTATCTTAGTTTCGAGAAGCTAATTGATCAAAATCTGTCGAAAACGGTGATCGAATCAATTTTTCATGATGTGCGCGCATGTTTTTTTTACCCGCTTACTTCGCACTGTTAGAATAAGCTCGCCCGCAAAATCTGCCAGCTTACTATTGAAGAAAACAATAACGAAGAGCAGAGTTACGTCTAGCCGCCTTACATACATATATGAGCTTTGTCATAGACACAGTGATCAAGTTTACCTTCTGGTAGTGCACATTTTAACGCAATACTACGTAAGTTTGTCTACCCACCAGACAGTTTTATCCACCTTTCCACCTGACGTCCCACTAAAAATATACTGCTACGCTTTCTTATTAGAAGGTGCCACTAATAGCATTTATTTGCATGAAAACTAAGCAAGCGTTCACACTGATTGCGAACCCTTAATGCGTGGTGCATGTATTGCTGAGATGAACAGCCGGTGAGCGAAATTATGACCTGTTTCTCTGACCGCAAACGAGTGATTAGAGCCAGAAGTGAAATGTAAAATTTCTTTGGGAATATAGGATGCTACCTGATGCTACTTAGACGACGCGATGTTTTGCGAATGAGCCCCTATCATACTGCTTCGTTTCTAGAGCTGTATAGACATCCATTCACGTGCTTTATGAGATATTAACTTTTTATGCAGGACCTTTCAACACCACTTATCCCAAAACATTACGCTGCTGAGTCACGAGACAACGTAGCTCACATAGACAACTGTGGTTCTATGGAATACACATTACATATAAATGTTTGTTGACCTCGTGATACTCGCATTTATAAAAGACAAAAAATACAAAGCAAACAAAATTTTCAAAGCGCAAGCCGCCGCGGTGGTACAGTAGTTACGGTGCTCGACTGCTGACGCGAATGATGTGGGTTCCATCCCGGCCGCGGCGGTGGCATTTTTATGGAGACGAAATGCTTGAGGCCACTGTAAGTGCGCGAGCCTTCTTGATTTGGAGTGCTTGTTAAGGAACCCAAGCGGTTGAAATTTTCGTAGTCCTCCACTACGAAGTGCCTGATAATCATACTGTAGTTCTGGGCGCGTCAAACTCCACAAATAATTATTATTAGTATTGCAAAACGCCGGGCTAACTGAGCTCGAAATAACAGCGCGGTAGAAATGGAACTATTCTAGCCCGATCATACATATGTGGCGCTTTTCTTATAAAAATGTCACGTCCGCTTCAACTGAAACTGAAAAAAAAACGCAGTCTTTTTTTTTTTTTTTTGCTACGGACAATATGGTCGGGCAAGCTCCAACGCTTTTTCACGAGTGCGTTTATGTCAACAAACTACCTAAAATCTATATTGCGGCTAAAATCTATGTAGCCTACTATCGTCAGTATTCCATAGTAAAATTTGTATTTGGCTTTTAGAGATTGTAACATTTCATTCGGGCTTGACTTAGCTCGTAAAAGAAGTCTAAATTGCAGCAAATGAATGATAAAGCAATATTATGCGACAACATTAACACCATGCTTGTGCTTTCGTCGTGGCCGCCTTTTGTTGCATTGGCGTAACGACGATAACTAGACTTGTAGAGCGAGTGGTCCTACCAGGGAAAATGCGTACCATTCTGGACTGCCGGCAGCATTTTGTCGTTCCTGGCATCTTGAGGGCCTTCAGAAAAATGCTTGGTTATTTGTTTGTTTGTTTGTTTTTGTTTGTAGCCTGAAAACTCTTTCAGCACTTCTTCTTCTTCTTCTTAGCTCATTTGATTTCACGCCGTTTCGGATGACTTCATCTTCAAGGAATAAAGCGGTGCCCAATATATTCATTTCAGTTGCCTTCTATTTCAAATATACCGTCTCGGAGTGAAAGAAGGCCATGATATGCAGCGCAAAGGTTGTCGAATGAAAGCAATATAGGAAAGCTACTAGGACCCAAATGAAACAGATTGGACACGGTCACGTTAGTTGTTTTGGTCGTGTTTGTTGAAGCAGCACTGATTTAATGGATCTGACTCAGTTTGATCCAAGCAGATAAAGGATTTCGCAGATTTTTTAAAATTCAAAACTGCCTTTTTGAGTTCACGTTACGATGAGGAATTGTCCCATTTTGATTACAATTCGTTTAAAAAAGAAATATATTTTGGCACCTTTTACGCTCCCGTGAAATTTAGCCCTTTTTTTGATTTGGTTCTTTGGGGATAAAAAAAACGCCACATATATAGCACAAGACAGTCATCATGCTTTGGCTGAAAGAGGGCTGTTCGAAGCACTATCACCGTTAGAAGGAAGTAATTTAGGCAAAGCAGGATTGCTAGCCCATTACAGTCTCCTTAGCAGCGTCGTCGACGGGGATTCGCTTCTCGGACAGGGAAAAAAAATTGGGTGTGTTCCGAAGATTGACCTAAAAAATGTCAGCTCAGTGGCAACACTGAATACATCAGAGCAACATTCAGGTCAGAGCGATCAGTTAAGGAGCAAATCAAGCGTGCTCTCCCCCCCGCCCTTACTTATCCACTGGGGTGATGCACCCCCCCGCTGATCGGCGTACCCTAGCATCCCAAATTAGTAGATGCCTTTTGTTTTATGAATATAGTGCATTGCCGGGACAAAACACGCGGCCCGCGCCTTCAGACAGAATAGCCTTGCGAGTTTGCTAAATAGTATTCGCATTATTTTTCTCGCCTACTACGTATAATAGCTCTTTGTTCAGGCAAGCTGCAGAGACGGGACTGGTCTCAAATGTCTTGTGCGTGTGCGCGAGGCACCCCATGCGCTTATAATAAGTTGCAACGTCACCGTGAAACGAAAACTCCATATTTCACAATCGGCGTCTAGATGTTAGTCATTCTGAAAATGAGCATCCATATATTTTCCGAGGCCTGACGTCAAATACCCCTCTGAAATGACCCATGCAGGAAAAGACTTTTTACTCTTTCAAGAGGCAACGTTTGGTGACATTTAGATTGAAACTGTCTGCCCCCCCCCCCCCCCTCCCCATCGGAATCCATCATCTTCACTGTCCTCCCAGCGCTTGTGGGAATAAATTTCGTTACTGCGGCCCGCTAGTTGAGGCTTGTTGGAGACCCCTTCTATGTATCTTAATCCAGAGCGTCCTACGTGTCAACAATAGTTTCTCCTTCGCGGTGACACGGCTAAAATGCAATACAGGGCACTGCGACTTCTTTTCCGAAATATTTCTTACGGTATCATGCGCTGCACAGCCAGGAACAGGACCGCCAGGGGTCCGCAATGTTCACATTAAAGTGTCTTTTCGACTGCGAAAGGCAATTGTAGAAAAAAATCCAGGATGATTTCCAGCGCAGCTAGCTCTTTTGGTCGGCGATACATCACAATACGAAAAAATTTCTAAGCCCCCCCCCCCCCCCCCCTGGCTACGCCCCTGATCGCAATGGATAGTGGTTGTCGACCCAGGTATGGGGATTTGATGCAGCTGTAGTGAGGACCCGCCCTTGAGAAGTTCCTGCAGTTCAGCGTGTGCAGTTTGAGCCTCGGCGAGGACGTCGGCTGTTATCTGCGAAGAACTGATAGCTGCCACACGTGAAAGTGCGTCGGCGACCACATTGTCTTTCCCGCTAACGTGTTCGATGTCGGTGGTAAACCGGGCAATGAACAAGAGCTGGTTCTGTTGAACCGGCGGGAGTATGTCACGTCGTTGAGGACACAGGCGAGTATCGTCTTACTCGCCTGTGCCCTGTGTCTTTTTGCGCTATTCAAATATGTAGTTAAGAGGTTTGTGGTCGGTATAAATAGTGCAGTGCTGCGCTTCGAGAACGCGACGGAAGTGTTGAACTGCTTCGTATATCGCCAGAAGTTCTCTGTAGTAAGCTGGCTAACTCGTCGGGGCAGCGGTCGTGGTTTCGTCGGTGGAACTGGCCTTTGAAGGGGTCGCCTTCCGAGCTGAGAGTTTCCTGAAAAAAAGGACACTTTGTACATTCTAAAGTGTGTTCGGCGAAAGCGTGTGGCCGTTCCACTGACTATGCCATGTCTTTTTTTCTTTTACACTCTCAGTGGGATAACACACAAAGCGAATGTGTGCGTGTTTTCTTTTTTAATTTTTTACCGCGAGTCGCAGCGAGACGCGAGACTAATCTTCCTCCGTTCGCATGCGTTAGTATTTTCTCGCGCTTTGTGCATTGTGCAAACGCCATAGCGTTCCAGCGCTTAAATTGATGGGCCCTTTGTAAATTCGAAGGTGTATTCCGTGAACGCCTGTGTCCATTGAGACGGCGTCGGTCAGAATGATTGCAAACGCTGGGCACAGCGAAGCTACGCAAGCAAAGAGCGAGCGCTGTGGAGTCCGACGCGACCGGCGTCCGTTAGCGCATCCCGGGCGGCCACCTGGCTCCGTGCCAGAGCTCGGATGGACGGGACGGACGGACATGGACGAACGGACGGACGGACGGACAGACAGACAGACAGACAGACAGACAGACAGACAGACAGACGGAAGGACGGACGGACGGTCGGACAGACGGATGGACGGACAGACGGTCGGACACCGGACCGACAGACGGACGGACGGACAGACAGACGGACAGACAGACGGACGGACGGACGGACAGACGGAGGGACGGCCACCGGACGGACGGACGGATGGACACCGGATGGACGGACGGACACCGGACGGACGTGAGCATGAGACATTAAAGGCTTTCGCCTTAAAATGCCAAGGGGTGCCAGGTGTTCTCCACGCATTGCATGAGGGCGTCACCGAAGACGAAACCAGAGGCGTCCGTGAAGAGTCCCAAGGGAGCGTCAGGCACGGGATGGGAGATAAGCGTGGTGGTGCAGAGAGCAGCCTTGCGTTCCTTGAAAATTTGCACCAATGTCGGTGTCCACGTGACGGGCTTGGTTTTCTCGTAGACCAGCTAAGGCATCATGAAGGGGCGCCTGGTAGTCGGTGGCGTGCGGTAAGAAACGTCTATAAAAGTTCAGCATGCCGAGGAAACGGCGAAGGTCTTTAGCGGTAGTGGGTTGACGGTATTTCTACAAGTCAGAGATGCGTTCAGGCAAGGGTCGAGTTCTCTCTGACGAAACTTCATGGCCGAGGAAATGGACGGTGGAAGCGCCGAGCGTGCTCTTCTGGACGTTGACGAGTCGGCCGTGGTCATCGAGGCGTTGGAGCAACAGAAGAAGGTGCCCGTGGTGTTCTTCGGCGTCACGTGAAAAGACCAATATGTCGTCAAGGTAGACGAAGCAGAAGTCGAGGCCGCAGACGACTTCGTCGATGAAGCGCTGAAAGGTTTGCCCTGCGTTCCTTAGGCAAAAGCTCAGGAAGGGAAACTCGAACAAGACAAACTGGGTAATTATTGCAGTTTTCGGGACGTCGTCCGGATTGACGGGTATCTGCGTGTAAGCCTTCACCAAGTCTAGCACGGAGAAGACGTGGCAGCCGTGAATGCGATGGGCGAAGTCCTGTATATGGTGGACGGGGTACCTGTCCGGGATGGTGCGCGCGTTGAGGGCGCGGTAGTCCCCACATGGTCGCCAGCCATCGGTCTTCTTTGGGACAAGGTGAAGTGGCGAGGCCCATGGGCCGTCGGAGCGACGGGCGATGCCTTCTCGGCGCATGACTTCGAACTCTGCATTGTCTATGCGCATGCGGTCTGGGGCAAGGCGACGGGCGCGGCAGAAAACCGGGGGGGCCTGGAGTGGTCCCTATGTAGTGCACGGTGGTGTGCTGCACTTTGCGTGGCAGCGCGCTGGGACTCGTCAAACCGGGAAATTCGGTGAGCATGGCGTGGTACGGCCAAGGATTTTCAACACTGAGCACTTTGATGCTTGGTTCGTGGGTGGTCGTTCGCTGGCCTGGCGAAAAATGTCCCGCTGTCGCGTCGATGAGACGATCGTTGCGAAAGTCCGGAAGGAGGTTATAATGTGCCAAAAAGTCCGAGCCGATTATTTGTTCAGCGACGTCGGCGATGACAAAATTCCAATGAAGGTCGCGGCGTAGGTTCCTGAGCTCGATGTGCAGGCGCAGCGAGCCGTACGTTTTGATTGTGGACCGGTTCGCCGCGCTGAGCTCGGAAAGATGTCGGCGGGCGAGGACCTTGAAGATGGGCTCGTGGGTAGCAGCAGATGTCGGAACAGCTATCGACAAGGAACCGCTGCTTTGTGACTTGGTCGGTGACGAAGATGAGACGGCCTCCAGGTTGGCAGCTCGCAGCCGTGCCTACGAGCTGCCGTTGGCGTTTCGCCCCATGCCGAGCAGAGCAGGGTGGTCGACATTGTCGGGCACTGTCCCCGAAGCGTCGGTGGTAGTAACACAGGCCGTGCGCACCAGGCTGTTGTGACGAGGTGGTGTTACGGTCGCGGCTTGGAGAGTGGAAGCGTGGGCGCGTGTTTGGGTGTTCATCGAGGTGTTGTTGAATGGAGATGAGCCGTCTCTCGATGTCATCGATGTGGTGCGCGAGCTCCGTGGTGTTCAGTGGTGCAGCGACAGCCTGGATGGGGGGGGGGGGGGCGAGGACTGCGGCAAAGAGATATCGATGACGCGATCAGCGATCTCGGCAAGTTGGTCAAGGGGTAGCTTTAGCTGAGCCTGCAGGATCGCCTGGGCGTGCGGTGGAAGTCGCTGGAGCCAAAGTGTTCGCAGGAAAGAATCGTGGATTTCCATGTTGCCTGCGAGGGCACGCATGTGGCGGAGGAGCTGCGATGGTTTGCGTTCGGCTAGTTCTGCGAACTGAACTTCTCGCGCCTTCCGGTCTTCCGAGGGTGACAGACGGCGGATGAGTTCCGTCTCGAGGTATTCATATAGGTTGGCCTTTGGTGGATGGGCAAGGATGTCCCGGACCTCGTTAGTGTAGCGGGCGTTCAAGTGGGCGACTACGTAGTCGTAGCGGGTCCGGTCTTGCGTGATGTGCGCAAGGGAGAACGGGGCCTCGATCTGGGCGAACCATACCTCGGGCGAGTCCGCCCAAAACGGCGGAAGTTTGACAGGTACCCGCCAGGTGTCCAGGTCGGCAACGGCCGCGGTAGCAGCGGGGCCTGTGTTGGCAGCGACCGCCGGAACGGAGCTTTGGGGGGGCGTGGCCCGAGCGGGGTGGTGCGGAGTCATCGGGCGAATGCGGTTTAGTGGGCACGCGCTGCTGCTGGAGCACCTGTTGCCGGGCCTTCAGTTGCTGTTCAAGTTGTACTTGCTGGCGCAGAGCGGCAAGGGCTTCCGAGTCGGCCATGGTGGTGCGATTTGTTCGGTTTCCGGGGCACCAGATGTGGGATGCCGTGTCGACGTAAGGACGCATCTCAACATGAAAACGTAAAGAGCATTCATTCAACTACAGTAGCAGCATCGGGAGAGCATTCTGACGGTGAGCTCGACAGAGGTAGTGGAACAAAATGATGCGCTTCAAAGCTTGGAAGCCTGGTTTTGTAGCCACGGCTGGTGACGTAGGCCTTGGGTGATTACGCTGCGGTGGTGCTGCGGCTTATCCGATTGCAGTGCAGCGTGCGGTCGTGTCACGCCGGGCTGCCTGATAGCAAAGTGAAGGCTGCGCGGAATTCTGCGCAGATTGCGCCGCAACAGATTTCTGCTCGGATGATGTCTGCGATCGAGTCTACTTGAGCTGCGATTCCGGAAACATCTTACGCAACTCTTCACGCACGACTGCTCGGATGGTCTCGCGCAGGTCGTCGGTGCTGTGGCCTTGAACTTCGGCGTAGTCTATTGTTGGTGAGCGGCGGTTGTACTGCTTTGTCCTCATATCAAGCGTCTTTTCTATATTGCTTCGGTGAGGAATTCGGCGACCGTCGTGGGCGGGTTGCGGACAAGTCAGTTTCAGTTTATTTAGCAATCTTTTTCAGCAATCGTGTTAAAGCACAATGTTAAAGGAGCAGTGACATCAACTTTACGCATGTCGCGTTTTTTGCGTCAACGTGTAGTTATCGATCCCCTAGTAACGATTCGGTACTGATAATGCAACAAAGCGACGAATTAATATATGTAATAATGGTTAGTATGACCAGTATCGAACGCAATTCAAAACGGGAGCAAAGCCCGCCAATTTTTAGCGCTGCCAACGCTGCCAAGCTAAGGTTTCATCTAGGGACCTTATGCCAAGCGGCCACCTCCCGCGGTCACGCCCCATCTGATCACGTGGCCGCACGAAATGGTGACGCGAGTTTCAGCTGACATTTCGTCTGCTCGGCGCGCACGTGTAGGCATGTGTTCGCCACCCCCATCGTCGTCGCCGCCGTCAAGAGCGTCCAGAAGCGACGATGAAAACTCTGAGGAATATGGAATCGCTGCGATTCGCGACGTGGTGAATCATTTACTGTTCGATACTCTTCACAGTAGTGATTCTGATATCGACGCCCGACCCAGCAGCGACGAGGAGGCAGCTGGAGACGCGCTTGCGCAATGCTGGCTGGCAAGACATGCCACAACTACGCATATGAACGCTGCGTGCTTGTTACAACCATACGTTCCGTACTGGTGCACTTTGATCGGTTATTGTCATGTTTGCGTCTACCTAAGCATAACCAATGTGTCGTAATAACTGGCACGGCCGCTGGATAAAAAAGTGCAACTGGTCAGTTAGTGGATGTTGCCATGTGTGTCAATTGTAGTGTATACGGCTCACAGACTGCAACGCGACAAGAAAAAAAGTGAAACGCGGAGGCATGGCGTTTTGATTCCGTGAACGCGTTGTGGGGGGTAGCGTTTCCCAATGGCGCGCCATACTTTTCGCCTTTTCTCTTATTTGAAGAGCACGATTGCAGCGCACAACGGTTCCACGGCATGCTGGCACGTAATGCGATGGAGATCGTAGCTTCGAATAATCACATTCGCGCTCATCACTCCTCGACAGTCCACCCGAAGCGGCACAACGAAAACGCAGGATTCACACGAACGCGCTGCACGAACCAAGCAAAACAAAACAAGCGACGCCGTTGCCAGGCAGCCAGGCGTCGCCGCCAGGCGGTACCACAAGTAGGCACCACGATGAAAACATTAAACTTGTCGACGTAAGCGTTGCTCGCGCATCGTCACTCAGTGCCTGAGGCGTGGCCTAGGAGCTAGCTGAACACGTCAAAATAGTGCCGATGTTGCCTGCCATGAACGCGCCGTTGAGCCTTTGTACGCTCTTCGCGCTCGATATAGAATAACTTCTACGTAACGGACGCAATTCATACTTCGCTAAAAAAACTCATGCATACCAAGCAATCGAGTGAACGCCACATCTCGAGTTTGAAATTTGGTGTCACTGCTCCTTTAAAGTACAATGATTCAATATTGTTGCGCATAAGGACGAAGCAAACGAAGACCGGTGCACGTGCTTGCCGCTCCGAGGCAGCTATAGAGAAGACGACCACGCTGACACTTCTCAACCTGTTCGCCGCTCCTGCACTCACCTTCGCGACCTAATAAACGGCCCCTTCAGTCGTATACGCCCGGGTCTTTTTCGTGCGTAACAGAGTGGTGGAGGTGCTGGGTAGGCGCTCACGACGACGGAACCATCACTGCTGCAGCTTCGTCGAAGCCGTCGACTTGCCGGCCTCCCGCCATCTGACGAGCTTGCCTCCAAAATGCCCGAAGAAGGAGATGCTCCCAGGGCAGCACCTTGTGGTCCGCTGCAGTACTACCGAGTCCCACCGCCCTTCGGAGGTAAAGCGGGAGAAGACGTTGGCGCGTGGCTCATCCAGTACAAGCGAGTGAGCAAGTCCAACGGATGGGACACAGCCGCTCAGCTCACCAACGTGGTGTTCTCCCTGACTGACACCGCACTTGTGTGGTATCAGAACCACGAGGACGCGCTTACAACTAGGGATCTTTTCGTTGCGGAGCTAAAGGCGTGTTTCGGAGACACAGTCGCGAAAAAGAAGCGTGCTGAGCAGACGCTGTCGCAACGAGCGAAACTCCCAGGTGAGACGAGCACGACATATATCGAAGTATTGGGGTTGCGCAAGGTGGTCAGCGCTAGTATGTCGGAAGAAGATAAAGTCGGGCATTTGCTGAAAAGAGTGACTGAGGACGTGTATAATTTTCTGATCGGAAAAGAGAGCCTCAGTTCTGTGTCCGACTTCATTCGGCACTGCAGAACTTTTGAAACGCTGAAGATGCGTCGGATAACACCAAAGTTTGGTCGGCTGGCAAACGTCACGACTGTTGCCAGTGTAGACACGAGCCATTGCCTCGACATTTCTTCGACCATTCGACAGATTGTCCGTGAGGAACTCTCCCGCCAAGAAATGTTGCGTTCAACAGTTGACCATCGTGAGGTCTACACGCCGCGTGAGGCTACAAATGCACCTCTTCCGGCCCCTTGGCAACCGACGATTACCGCAGCGGCTATGGAGTACAGCCCCGCCCCACAGTCAAGGATGACCACGCGCTTTCCAACTTCGCGCTATGATCGACGTGCTCGGCGCGCGCCTCCCCGACGTTCGACCTATCGTCATGACATCCCCGACGAACCTACCCGCTATGCAAGAGCGAACGATGACACTCATTTTATTGAAGAGCAACCAAGGTATCGACCTCTGCCGGTGTGCTACCCCTGTGGTGTCCGGGGTCATATATCACGGTTTTGCAACCGTCGTGCAGCTCCGCGATATGGCCTACCATCAGAATTTTCACGACCCTCCGAAAGGCCTCATGGTGTCCCGCGGCCAGCACCACCTGGCAACGACTATTGGCCAAGCAGCATCCGGAACCACTCACCGGCATCTAACAGGAGTTTGACGCCTCCACCGCGACCACGTGCTCCTCGTTCTCCCTCCCCGCTGCGGTGCACCACTTCCCCTTCGCCACCGGAAGACTAGCTAGCGCGGCCGATGGAGGTGAGGTCGCTGGAGATGTGCTACTGACAGAAATACCTCCCGTGTTGATGCTCAAAAACAAAGTGCGTGTTCTCGTTGATGATGTGCCTGTGATGGCCCTGGTGGACACAGGGGCGACAATTTCGGTAATGAGTCTTTCTTTCAAAGACGTGTTAGGGCGCAAAGTTGTTTTTAAGTGGGACGAAACTTCAAAGTTCTGCGGAGTGAGTGGCGAGCCGTTGCGTCCTATTGGTGTGTGCAGCGCTGACGTGTTTTTGGGAGGCCACGTTATTACTACGGAATTCGCGATTATTCCCCGGTCGACTCATGACGTTATTCTGGGTGTGGACTTCTTGCGGGAGGGTGGTGCCACTGTCGACTGCCGCACAGGGAAAATATTTGTGAGTGGTCTGCCATCGGGACTCCTAGAAAACTATGTTGAAGGCGAAACTACATTGTGTGTCTGTGGCGATACTGTCATACCCGCGTCATCTACCGTTCGTGTGCCTGTTGTCTGTTGCGGCGCCACTTGCGACAGCTTCGATGCAAGCGTAGAGCCGATGCACACAAACTGTATGAAGAAAAATGTGTTGGTTCCCCATTGTGTGGTGTCCATCAACGGCGGCCGCACCGGCTTATGCACTGTGAACTGTTCTTCAGAGCCAGTGATGTTACCCGATGGTTTGAAATTGGCCTGGGTCAGCAGAGAACACGAGCCCTTATCGGTGGTCGAACTTATAGATGTGCCGAAAGAACCTGGCAGTCACGTTTCGGAATCGGCCCTTTTTTCAATGATAAATAAGTCGCTGAGCACCAGCGAACGCCGAACATTAGTGGATGTGCTTTCGAAGCACGATTCGGTATTCGACTTTGCACAGAAGGACAAAATACCCTCCGATTACTGCGTCTCGAACACTCCACACCATCAATACGGGTTCGGCGAATCCGATTCGACAAAAGCCATATCGTGTTTCACCGTCAGAGCGCCAAAGTTATCAAGATCAAGTGCAGGAGATGATGAAAAAAGGAGTCATACAAGAATCAGCTAGTCCGTGGGCAGCTCCAGTGATTCTTGTCAAAAAGAAAGATGCATCTTGGAGATTTTGCGTCGACTATCGCTGATTGAATGCCGTAACAAAAAAGGACGTCTACCCACTCCCACGCATTGATGACGCAATCGAGTACCTACACTCGGCCTCTTAGTTTTCCTCAGTAGACTTACGATCCGGCTACTGGCAAATTCCTATGCATCCTGAGGACAAGGAAACGACTGCCTTTGTCACCCCTGGCGAGCTCTTTGAATTTAATGTGATGCCATTTGGACTGTGCAACGCTCCGGCGACGTTCGAGAGATTTATGGACACCATTCTGCGCGGCTTGAAGTGGAACGTCTGCATGTGCTATCTTGACGACGTCGTCATCTTCGGCCGGACATTCAGTGAGCACAACTCGCGTCTGGAATCGGAAACGCTGGTCTAGTTTTAAACTCGAAGAAGTGCCACTTCGGAGACCGCCAAACACTCGTTCTTGGGCATCTCGTCGATAAGGATGGCATACGCCCTGATCCCCAGAAGACAGCAGCTGTTGAAGCATTCAGTGCACTGCACTCTGTCAAGGAGCTCTGCAGCTTTCTGGGCCTTTGTTCCTATTTCCGCCCCTCTATTCCCAAGTTTGCCAACGTCGCGTACCCGCTCACATGCTTGCTACGAAAGGACATTCCCTTTGAGTGGACTCCGGAGTGCGATTCTTCTTTTCGTCAATTGAAGTTTCTGCTGACGTCACGACCTGTCCTTCAGCACTTCAATTCATCGGCTCCCACAGAACTTCACACGGATGCCAGTGGCATAGGTATTGGTGCCGTTCTAGTGCAGCGTTACGGAGACCACGAATGCGTCATTGCATACGCAAGTCGCTCACTAAGCCAACCCGAACAGAATTACACTGTCACGGAACAAGAATCTCTGGCAGTAATATTTGCGATTCAGCGGTTTCGTTCCTATCTGTATGGACGGCCATTCACTGTTGTTACTGACCACCACTCGCTGTGTTGGCAAAGTCAACCTTCGCGACCCGTGTGGCCACCTTGCGCGCTGGGCGCTTAGGCTGCAAGAATATAGCTTCACTCTCTCTTACAAGAGCGGCCGACGACACGCCGATGCAGACTGCCTCTCACGTATGCCCCTCAGCACTACGGACTGTGACGCCGATGACTTTGACCACCTTGTAGCTTCTGTATCGCTGTGAAGAAGCACGCTACGGTGAGCCAGCGAGAGCAGACGACGGAGCTGCCGATCGCTGGAAGACGAAGAAAATGAAAGAGCTCGTGCTGTGGAGGAAAAGAAAAAGAGCTCACGCAGGCGAGACAGTTTGGAACACCGGCAGAACGGGCCGGAGGGCTGTGGGAGAAACCCGCATCTACGCGCGAGGTTCGCACACACAGGGCGCCTGTCTTCGGGACAGCGAGCGCCTCACGGTCATCGCCGCGCAAGACCTGGTACGCGGCCTGCTGCTGTCGGAGAACCCGCACCTACGCGCGAGGATCCAGGTTTTCTACCGCCTTCGAGACAGCGAGCGTCGCAAGGTCCTGGCCTGGCGCTGACGACGATGGCGGCTACCGGCTACCGAGCGATGGGTCGCTCACTCGCCCCTTAACCCCTGCTGCTGCTACGTCACTTCCACGCCGGACATCTACCCGACGACGACTGCGTCACCGCCGGGACTCTGCCAGCCCCACAACCTCCTGGACACCAGCACCGCCACGTGGGACGATTGACTGGCATTGTATGTTCTCGCTTTATGTATTTCGTGTGTGTGTGCTGTCAAATACAATTGTAGTGTGGTTTGTTAAAATCAGCCACCGTCTCCTCCATCCTCAACGCGTCACACGCTCTGCGGCGTGACGAACCTCACCACAAACATCACAATCGCCCAATTTTCCGGACCTCGACAGTTTCAAAGCAGTGCAACGAAAGGACGCGAAATTAGCACCGCTCTTCACAGCCATATCTGCCTCTACTAATGAACACCATTTCTGTTTGCGCGACGGACTGTTGTACAAGAAGAACCTTTCCAGCAATGTCGTACGTTTTCTTCTGGTGGTGCCGGAGAGCCTTCGCACAGCCATTATGAATGCCATGCACGATGACCCTACGTTTGGACATTTAGGTTCTGCGCGGACGCTTCACCGGATTAAAGAACGCTTTTATTGGCCTGAACTGCAAAAGTCTGTTGAGATGTATGTGGCCAACTGCATGCAGTGGCAGCGCCACATACGCCCATCTACCGCTCCAGCAGGTCTCCTCCAGCCGATGCCACCTCCAAGTACACCTTTCCAGCAAGTGGGCATTGACTTCCTGGGTCCTTTCCGAAAAACGGATAGTAGTTTGTGTTGACTACCTGACACGTTACTGCGAGACGGCGGCCGTTCCCTCCGCAACTGCCAGCGACGTCTCATTGTTCCTGCTGCAACACGTTATCCTGCGACACGGCCCAGCTCGCGTGATCATCAGCGACCGTGGACGACAATTCACCGCGGATGCCGTAGAGGAGCTTCTTCGTTTGTGTGAATCGCGCTTGCGCCACTCGACACCTTACCATCCACGAACGAATGGGCTTACTGAGCGCACCAACCGGACCCTTATCAACATGTTGTCTATGTATGTCTCATCCGATCATAAGAACTGAGATGACGTACTACCTTTCATCACGTATGCATTCAACACCGCCAAGCACGAGACAACCGGCTATAGTCCCTTCTTTTTGCTGTACGCGCGTCCACCCCGGCACACCATCGACACTGTTTTCCCTTTCTGTGATCACGAAAACGTCACAGTCGCCGAAACCCTCTGCCTTGCTGAAGAGGCGCGTCGTATAGCTCGATTACGCACCTTGGCATCTCAAGACAGAGCGAAAGCACGCTACGACATCCACCACCGACCAGTAACCTATCGACCAGGTGATTTAGTCTGGCTGTGGACTCCTACACGGAAACGCGGGCTATGCCAAAAGTTTGTGGCCACATACGATGGGCCATTTGTTGTTATCACCAGACTCACAAAGGTCACCTACACCATAGCTCGTCTTACGACGACTGGTAGACGAGCTGCCAACACCCTAGTGTTCCATGTCGCCCGCTTGAAATTGTTCACGCCGAGACACCTAGACTGACTCGCCCGGCGGCCTTCGTCTGCGAGGAGAGGAATATTTGGCATAAGTACGAAGCAAACAAAGACCGGTGCACGTGCTTGCCGCTCCGAGGCAGCTAGACAGAAGACGACGACGCTGACACTTCTCAACCTATTGGCCGCTCCTGCGCTCACCTTCGCGACCTAATAAACGGCCCCTTCAGTCGTATTCGCCCCCGGTCTGTTTCGTGCGTAACAATATTTTCATAGAACGGTAATGGTCAACACAAAACAAAATGCAAATCAGATTAAAAAGGGAAAAGATGCAAGGACAAATTAAAAGCTGCTAAAAAAGCAGCTTGACGGGATTCCTGACTCTGGGCAGATTGGCCGCAGACACGTGGTCATGTAGAAAAAAAATGAAATAAAATACAAGCAAGTAAACAGGAAAAGTACAAGCAAGCATAACACAAGCAAGCAAAATATCAGGAAATTTAGCAGCAAATTGCAACTGCAGAGATAATGTAAAATCGGCAAACACTAAAAAATAAGGTATACATATGAGAGAACAAAGTGAGCAAAATTAGAAATGAACACAATTACATATATACACATATACATATACATATTGTGACGACGCGGAATCGACGATCAAACGGAGGACGACAAACAGACACGCTTTATCGGTAGCAGCAAAAAAGACAGCAACGTCTTCTTCGTCCTTGCACTGGCCAAGTGTCCTCGCGCTTCTTCCTTGTCGTCGCCACTGGCACATACGCGCGGCATTATTCCCCCTTTAAAAAAGACATCGTCCCGATGATGCAGGTTCAGGAAGCAGAAAAAGAACAGCAGTTAGTCACTGAAGGTATGGCTTCATCCGAAGCACGTGAACAATTTCCGGCGAATGTCGTCGGCGCTTTGAACATTGGGAGCCGTCCGGAACAACCTCGTAATTGACGTCACTGATGCGTCGGAGAACCTTGTAGGTCCGAAGTATCTCCGCAACAGTTTTTCGCAGAGCCCACGACGACGAATGGGTGTCCAGACCCACACTTTGTCGCCCACTTTGTATGTGACGGGTCTGTGCCGGAGATTGTAGTGTCTGGCGTCATAGTCCTGCTGTTCGGTGATTCGCATCCGCGCAAGTTGCCGAGCTTCTTCTGTAGTAGAAAACAGCGCTACAAGACGGGACGAAGAAAGGACACAAACCACGGCGCTTCTTCGTCCCGTCTTGTAGCGCTGTTTTCTACTACAAATCATGAACCAACCAGCCCAAATGCGTACTCTACTGAGCTTCTTCTGCTCGCTGCGTAAACTTTTCAGCGTCCGTCTCAATGGCATCATTTTCATGGGGGGAGCATTGCGTCTAACGTTGTTGTAACTTCACGGCCGTAAACGAGACTGAAGGGCGTCTTCCGAGTGGTCTCCTGACGAGCCGTGTTGTACGCGAATGTGACGTACGGTAGGATGTCGTCCCAGTTCTTGTGCTCGACATCTACGTACATGCTGATCATGTCAGCCAGGGTCCTGTTGAGACGTTCAGTCAGCCCGTTGGTCTGGGGATGGTATGCCGTTGTCTTCCTGTGAGCGGTACCACTTAGTCTCAAAACGACCTCCAAGAGCTCGGCCATGAACGCAGTACCTCTGTCGGTGATAATTACCGTGGGAGCACCGTGCCTTAAAACGATGGTTTCGATAAAAAATCGCACCACTTCAGCCGCTGTTGCCCGTCGCAGAGCTCCTGTCTCGGCGTATCGGGTGAGGTAATCGGTGGCGACGATTATCCACCTGTTTCCGGTAGTAGACGTCGGAAAGGGGCCTAGAAAATCCATGTCGATTTGCGCAAATGGTGTCGTCGGCACTTGAACAGGCTGCAACAAACCCGCTGGCTTGACGGATGGCGGTTTGCGGCGCTGGCAGTCTAGGCACGTCTGCACGTAACTTTTCACGACCGTGGCAAGTTTCGGCCAGTGATAGTTCTGCCTAATCCTTGCCAGTGTCCGGGTGTAGCCTAAGTGACCAGCGGTCGGCTCGTTGTGGCATGCGTGCAGAACTTCACGTCGAAGCGATGAGGGAACGACGGGTAGGTAGCTGCTACCGATAGGTGCGAAGTTCTTCTTGTGAAGTACGCCATTGCGCAAGCAGTATGATGGTAGCGCTCTTGCAAATAATTTCGGCGCGCTATTGGTTCGTCCTTCGAGGTAATGAATCACTGGGAGCAGTTCTGCGTCGTCCCGCTGCTGTCGTGCAAAAGTGGCAGTGTCCACGACGCCCGAAAAGGCCGTGTCGTCGTCGTCGTGTTCTGCTGTTTCAACAGGAAACGGAGAAAGACAGTCGGCATCGGCGTGTCGTCTGCCCGATTTGTAGGCAACGGTGAAGTCGAACTCCTGGAGTCGAAGACTCCAGCGTGCGAGACGGCCGGATGGGTCTTTCAAATTAATTAACCAGCAGAGCGAATGGTGATCGGTGATTACGGTGAACAAGCGACCGTAGAAATACGGTCGAAACTTGAGGACTGCCCATACCATTGCTAGACATTCTTTTTCGGTCGTAGTGTAGTTGGCTTCTGTTCGGGACAGTGTCCTACTGGCATAAGCGATCACCTTTTCGCTGTCGTCCTGCCACTGTACGAGTACTGCTCCGAGACCCACATTGCTAGCGTCTGTGCGCAATATGGTGGGCGCGTCTTCATCGAAGTGGGCGAGCACAGGAGGCGTTTGCATGCGTTCGCGAAGCTCGTGAAATGCCCGTTGCTGGTCTTCGCCCCATGCGAAGGGGGGTATCTTCCCTGGTGAGCTGGGTCAATGGCCATGCGATGCGTGAAAAATTGGCAATAAATCGCCGGTAATAGGCACACAGTCCCAAAAAACGTCGAACTGACTTTTTTGTCGGATGGGGTCGGGAAATTCGCCACGGCAGCAATTTTATCCGGATCGGGTCGGATCCCTTGGCTGCTGACGACGTGACCGAGGAATTGAAGTTCATGGAAGCCAAAGTGGCATTTTTCGGGCTTCAGTGTAAGACCGGCCGAGCGTATTGCGTCAAAAACTGCTTCTAGTCGTCTTAAGTGCTCCTCGAACGTTGCAGAAAAGACAATCACGTCATCAAGGTACACCAGGCAGGTCTGCCACTTGAGTCCCGAAAGTACAGTGTCCATTAGACGCTGAAACGTAGCTGGCGCCGAACACAAACCGAAGGGAAGGACCTGAAATTCATAAAGTCCGTCGGGCGTGACAAATGCGGTCTTCTCACGGTCTCGCTCATCCACTTCAATTTGCCAGTAGCCGCTTTTCAAGTCCATTGACGAAAAGTATCGTGCGCTTCGTAGTCTATCCCAGGGAATCATCAATACGCGGCAGCGGATAAACGTCTTTCTTTGTGATCTAATTGAGCTTCCGGTAGTCGACGCAGAAACGCAAGCTGCCGTCCTTCTTTTTAACAAGTACGACAGGCGATGCCCAAGGACTGCTGGATGGCCGAATAACACCATCTCCCAGCATCGTTTTCACTTGTTTTTGTATTGCCTCACGCTCCTTTGGGGCAACGCGATAAGGATTCTGCCGGATGGGTCTTGCGTCGGAATCTGTGATGATGCGGTGTTTCGTGAGCGGTGTTTGACCAACTCTGGAAGTGGATGAGAAGCAGCCGTGGAACTTGTTTATCAGCTCAAGCAGGCGGTCTCGCTCAATGGTTGATAACGTCGAGCTAACGTCAACACGTGGCGGTGTTGGGATAGCAGGAGCTGCCGCCTCCTCTACGAGATGACAATCTTCTATTTGCGCAAGTTCATCGAAATATGCAATGGCAGTGCCTCTAACAACGTGTCGGCGTTCCTTGCTGAAATTCGTCAGCAAGACTTCAGCGCATCCATCGACGACATTGATGACAGCCCTGGCGATAGAAATGCCACAAGTGAATGCTAGCCCACTGATGCGTTCAGCGACGCCAGTTCCACTCTGTAGCCTGTCGCATTGCACGGGTACGAGGGAGCAACTTCGTGGCAGAAGTATGACGTCGTCGCCGGTGATACGTAAACGAGGTCGCTGGTTTTCCTCATGGTTAGGTGTGCCGGAGTTGGTAGCAAACATTACGCTCCTGGCGCGGATGTTAATCACGGCTCCGTATTCTCGCAAGAAATCCATTCCCAATATGAGCTCTTTACAGCATTCACGAAGAATGACGAGGGTAGCAACGAAGGTTGAACCGGCGATTATGAGTCGGGCCGTGCACTTCCCAACAGGTGTCATCAACTGGCCTCCGGCAGTTCTTATATTGGGCCCGTACCATGGCGTCTTTACCTTTCTCAATCTGTCGGCGAGTTGCAGGCTTATTATTGAGAAGTGGGAGCCGGTGTCAACAAGAGCCGTCGCTTGATGGCCGTCAATGTGAATGACGAGGTCAGCGCTCACGACTTCGCTTATATCGGCAGGCGTCGCATTCGTCGTATTCGTCGTAGTCGTCGTGCTCGTCGCAGTCGTCGTTGTTTTCGTCGTCTTCGGCTTCGGTACCCTCGCTTTGTCGTTCGTCTGTAATGGGGGGCTGTTCGGAATTTCGATTATTCGCAACCCCACCCCCGGAGGACGCTGCGTCTAGTTTCCCCGTCGCGGGCTAGGGGACCGGCCCCGAGTGACTTCGGCAAAACTGCGACTATTCGGTGAACTGTACCGCGCCGGAGATGGAGACCGTGATCGGGACGGGGTTGGATCTTGCGGCGGGCGATTCAGAGGAGCGTCGTCGAATGTACGCTGACCGTCACAGGTAGCGTAATCAGGCTGTGGAGGAAATCTCCAGTATTGAGCGTCGCGATGACGGCAGAATCGATAGACATGCCCTGCTTCGCCACAATGATAGCACACCGGTCGACGGTCAGCGGTGCGCCACAAATCGGTTTTCCGACGCCGGTAGGTCAGCGGCGATTCTCCATTGAACCACGTTGCGCCGTTCGGGTGTCTACCGTACGGCATTCTTCGTGCCGGCGAGATCAGTGCGGGTGGCGGCGATGAGGTCGGCGGCGAGGGGATTGGCTGGGTTTGTAGGGTAGGTGGTAGCCTAGTCATTGGAGGTGGCGTCGTCAGAGGAACGATGACTGGACACCGGACCGCATCAGCGTAAGTGAGATGCCGTTGTACGTCACCATAGCCCGGTGAACGAAGAGCTTGACGGACCTCTTCCCGGACCACATCAGCGACAAAGGACAATGCTGGCTTCGGTTCTGTTGGTGGAATTAAACCGAGCTGACGAAGCTCCTCTCGCAGAATCTCTCGGATGACTTCACGCAGAGGCTTGTCATTACTCGCAGCCATGACGGATGTGCTCGCTGCCGAGTTGATGGCGTGGTCATGCTGGCGGTATCGCTGCTGTAGGGCCCGTTCGATCGCTGCACCTTCTTTGGTGAACTCAGCGACTGTTGTCGGTGGGTTTCTCACAAGCCCGGTGAACAGTTGCTCCTTCACCCCTCGCATCAGATACCGTAACTTCCTTTCTTCTGGCATCTCAGGGTCTGCCCTACGGAAGAGGCGGGTCATGTCTTCGGTGAACATAGCAACGCTCTCATTCGGTTTTTGAATGCGAGACTCCAGGAGACGTTGTGCATTCTCCCGCCTGTCCACACTAATAAAGGTGTCAAGCAGCTGCGTGCGGAAGTCATCCCACGTAGCCAAACTCCTCTCCCGATTGATGTACCAAGTCTGAGCACTGTCCTTGAGGTAAAAATAGACGTTCGAAAGCTTGGCGTCCGAGGTGACCCATTGGTTGTACTTCGCACAGCGTTCGAACTGGTCCAGCCAATCTTGGGCGTCTTCATAGGCTTCACCGTGAAAGCACTCAGGAATCATAGGATTCTGCAGTGTCAAATGCGATGGAGCTGCAGTGGCCATGGTGGTTCTAGGACGATGGCTGGAGCCTTCTGGCAGAGGATTGAGCTCGGGCGCCAGGCCTAGCAGACGTCGACTGAAACGGTGTACCGGTGTTTCGATGCGTGGTGGCGATTCCGGGCTCGATTGTCGGCTCCGCGAAGGGGTGCCAAGCATGAAGCTTACCCAGCACCTCCACCAGTGTGACGACGCGGAATCGACGATCAAACGGAGGACGACAAACAGACACGCTTTATCGGTAGCAGCAAAGAAAGACAGCAACGTCTTCTTCGTCCTTGCACTGGCCAAGTGTCCTCGCGCTTCTTCCTTGTCGTCGCCACTGGCACATACGCGCGGCAATATATACATGCACACATATATAAAACACTACCTAGAAACGGTACGCATAACGAAAGCACAAATACATGTAACAGCTCATGTTTGTACATGTACATATGAAAAAGCAAAAATGCACTTCTAATCAAACCAAATATCAAATTGAATATGATACTATATAAATAATACATAGGGAAAAAAAACTCCAGCTTAATTGATCACATTCAGGGACGCTGTCTGGGGTTTCTAATTAAATATTCTTTCCACTGCTTGTTTGTCAGCTTATCAGCCTTAATGCCTTTGTTGTTTAGGTAATTTAAAAAGTTTGGCATAACATGCTTAAGACTGTTAAGGCCATAATTTGTTCGCGAAAACGGTATGTACTGCGAAAACAAGTCCTGCGAACAGTTCTTGTTTAACACCCCGCATGAGCCGGCGAAGTTTTTTGCCTTCGGCCATCGCAGCGTCGGCAAGGCGGAATAGTCGAGTCATCTGTTTCGTGAAGATGGTGACGTTTTCATTTGGTAGCTGCACCCGGGTCTACAGCAAAGAAGCGGCACTTTCCTTGCGAACGACGCTCGTGAAAGTCTGCAGGAATGCCCTGCGGAAATGATCCCAGGTTTGAAGTGAGGACTCTCGGTTTTCATACGAGGTTCTTGCAAAGCCTTCCAGGCAGAAGTAGACGTGTCGCAGCTTGTCCTCGGTGCTTCAGTTGTTAAAGGCGGCGACACGGTCGTATGTCTCAAGCCAGGTTTCCCAATCTTCGAGCGATGAACCGCGGAAAGTTGGTGGCTCCTTGGGTTGCCGGAGCAGAATCGGTGTAGGCGGCACAGGGGTTGTCATTGTCGCCGTGGTCGAGGTCATGGTCTTTGTGTGCCGGGTCGTACTCTGGCGGTAGACCTTGTTGCCGGTGGTTTGCTCGCTGCTCGGGGTTCGCGTCGATGTGTTCTTTCCGACTTGGGCTGGATTCACGGCTTGACGGGGGCGCTTTGCGCTCCCCTTGACCCCTTCCCACGTTAATTCTTTGCGCGAAACAGCCACAACTGTGGCTTCTACTTGACGGGGGGCGTCCGGTGCATGAAAGAAGCAGCACCTCCACCAGATGTCACGTGGTCGTGACGTTGACAAAGGCAGAGACGTCCAAAATGAAACTCTTTACTTGGCCGAGCTTGTGGCCGGGAAAATGGAAACTCAAACCACAGCAAGCAATGCGCGCTGTACACTGGTATCGGCGAACAGAGCGTCGGCCGTCGAAAAACTGACAGGCGGCGAAGCGCGTCGGCATTTATACGTGTGTCATCGAATATTCCAGCCTTATCACTGGTTGTTGCGCAAGCTCTGGAATCAGCTCGAGTGTTCGCGTCTTGCGCGCAATCTTAACAAAACGATCTACAATAATCGCGAAGCTTCTCGAACAACAAGGCGCGTCTTGCGCTGAGCATTGCTGACAGTCTTTGTGGGCGAAAACCGAATACCGCAAAAGTGAAAATAAGAAACGCGCGTGGCAGTATCAAGTGGCCTCTCATGTCGCTCTGTCTGACGTAGTTACGGCGCTCGTAGCCAAAACGACAACTGGGTGTCACTTTTTTTGCTCCATCGAATCTGCGCCGTTCTTCACGTAGCGGCTGCGGTGGGGCCGGTTCAAGCGCCGGGCTCGCGTCGTTTTTTACACCGGTAAATCCGCCTAAGTAAGCATAGATAGCGTCGTATAACCTAGTAAAGCCAAGCATACAAAATTAAGTTTGCTCAGCCCAGCTTGCTTTTGTCACGTCAAGCCAAGTTACACTTAGATGAGCCTAGTTAAGCTAAAGTAAGTGCAGCCGAAACTAATCAAACCAAGTTGAGCATGGTATCATCTAATAAAGCCAAGCATAAGTAGGTTTAACTAAGCTTATTCTAATTAAGCCTAGTCCAGCTCGCTGTTTTCATGTTAAGCCAAGTTATGCTTAGATGTGCCCAGTTGGGTCGAGGTAAGTATAGCCATATGTTATTATGCATAATTGATCATGGTGTTCCTTAAGTTAGGCGAACATAATTAGCCTAAATGAGGCAAGCCTCATTTAGGCTAATTTGTGCTAAAAGTTTTTAGATATGTAGATGACTACCTGATACTTTTTAAAGAACAATCTGGCTCGACACACACTAATTCAGTGCAAGATATTTTAGCTATCTTTGAACGACACGGGAGTGGTTTAACCTTCACCTACGAACTACCCGACCAGAATAGGATTCAGTTTTTAGATATTAACCTATCATTGACACCAGATCACACGTGCTGGATGTACTCGCCGCGAGCCAGAAAAGACCTGTTGTTGTACGATTCTGCGCATTCCAAGACAGTTAAACGGGCGATTGGCATGTTTTGTTTGAAGGGAGCCTTGGAGAAGTCATGTGTTCACCTGGTACATGACAGCCTAAATAATCAGGTTGCCAGGTTGTTGAAAGCTGGTTACCCTACGACAGTCGTGGTTGCTGTGGCGGAGAAGCTCCTGCAGAGGTACAAGGCAAGTGCGATACAGGGTTGCCAAGATCGTAAACAAGTGCGCCCGGCAGTTCTCCCCTATATCCACAGGGTGGCACACAACCTGAAAAATGTTGCCAACCACCATGGTGTGCCGGTGGTCTTTTCTGCCCCACGCAAACTGGCTTCACTATGCCCCCGCATCGCCTCTGCAGATAGGAGCGGGCAAGTTTGCACTAGGAGCCACGTCACTCAATTCGTCGCGTGCTCGACGGGGGTAGTCTATGAAATCCCTCTGACATGCGGGAAAGTATACATCGGCCAAACGGGTCGGTGTATAAATGAAAGACTAAGGGAACACCAGCTTTCCATGAAGAACGGACAAGGTTCCAATTTGCCTCTTCACTGCAGCGCATGCCCTTCGGCTGCTTGTGGCAAACCGTGCCAGCCTTTGCTGGCGTCAACGAAAATCCTGAGGCGAAGTCGGGACCAGTTGGCACGTGAGCTTGCCGAGGCTTTCTTCATCAGGAAAAAAAAGAGACAGTTGCGTCAGTGATACCTCCATAAGATTGTACGATAGTGAAAGCAGGTTCCTCGCATGCGCATAGATGAATTTGCAGTTTGTTTTGTATAAATATGCGTTTGCTTTTCAATAAAATCCAGTCGCGAGTCTGCGCCCGTCCTTGTTCACTTCCTTGTCCCTGTGTCCATTGCGCAGCACCTTGTCTCATCATGTACGACCGACTCGCCCAGCAACATGCATTATTCCATAATAAGTTCATTTAGGTCTAATTAGCGTGAATTAAGACAAATGCGAATGATGCCTGAATAATTTGCCTGAGGTTAAGCACACCTTAGATACAGAAGTAATACGTGCCATAATCATACTAATTATACTTAGCTAGGCTAACTAGGCGGCGCCAAGGTAAGTGCAGATAAATCTGATTAAACATGGTTGATCATGGCATCACCTAAATAATCGGTCCACAATTATGTATATTTAAGTTATATCTAATTAAATCCAATTAACGTAATTGAAGTATAATTCACCATGAGCTCAGAGAATCCAAGCTCAGGAAGATACTAATTACTCCTGACCGAGTCGACCCTCATTAAGCTAAATAAATCTAATTAGCGCTAAGACTATCTATAATTATGACTGATTAACGTGTGTGACATCGAACTAAACCCAACCGAGGGGCTAGAGTCTGATGTCGCAAAACTATGCAAAGTAAGCCTGGTTAAGCCTAATTAAGGCATCTGTTGCTTAATGAGATTCGACTAGGTCAGGAGTAATTAGGATCTTCCTGAGCTTGGATTCTCTGAGCTCATGGGAAATTTGACTTCATTTACTGTAATTAATCGGGTTTAGTGTTTCTTGTCTGTTAGTTCTAACTAATGTTGTGCTTAACAAAGAAAAACAAGCCCTTAAAAAGTCCCCTTCTTGCGTTAATTCATAACGAGGGTCTCGTTCTGGCAGACTGGATGCTTTAAGGTAGTATATACGAGATGGATTATTGGTCAGCTACCGCTCGTAAAAAGCTGACGTCCTTGGTGACACCAGCAGAGAGAAAAAAAGAGCGCTCTACACTCGCTGTCATGGCTACTAGTGGCGCTGACTAACACTCCTACGTTTAAATGCCCGTACCCGATAAAGTGCATGGGGGGGGATGACCACCGCTGTAGCTCAATTGATAGATCATCGGACGCGTTATTCGAGCGTCGCAGGTTCGGTCCCTGCCGGGGGCAAGTTATCTTTTCGCCCGCTTTACTTTTTTCCCATTTACATCGTATTTGCTACAAATTATGCTTTCCTTGTCTTTCTTGTGTGTTCTCATTAATGTTGTGCTTAACAAAGAAAAACGAGCCCTTAAACGTCCCTTTCTTGAAAGATACGGAAGGCGCACAGATACTTTAAAGCATTGGAGGTTCAGGCAGCAAAGCGTTATTGATTTTTGGTGGTGTTGGTATAACAAATACCTTTTGTCTTGGAGAAGTGCGCACATCAGGGGAGTAGAGCCTAGCAACCAGTTTAATATTACCGATGTAAGCACGCGTCGCCGATTTCAAACGACGGCACGAAAACCCGCACTGACGGTTCGCGCGCACTGAAAAAACAAGTATCAAAAGGCGCCAACAGGGAGACCCTCACCCCTCTGCAGAACGCGCCAATGCAAGTTCGGCAAAATTCGAGAAATCATAGCGGCGTCGTCCGATTCCGCAGACGAATCTCTGAGAAGGATGCAGCCGTTTCCTGTAGCTTTCGCTGTGCTACGCACATACATAAATCATGTAGAACCTTCTCGGACCCAATCGTTCGGCCAGCGCGGCGACGGAGGGTCAGTTAGTGAAGAAGTTTGTTGTTCAAGTGATAGCGTGGTTCGCTCGACTAGAGAAGACGTATTGCTTGACGATGTAGTGCGGTCAGTCGGACTTTGAAGTGTCAAAGGACGACGCCGTGGGATCACTGACAAGTTCTGAAGAGGGTCGCCGAGGAGACATATGATGACCGACTGCGAATGGAGAACGAACCGAAGCGCCACTGTCTACGTGGAGTGAATCGTGAAGCCGGTGAATATGACAGGTGCGTCGCGGAGACCAGCGTAACAGTGCCCAGCTCCGAGGTGCAGTTCGTGGTGAACATCCGTTTTGTTTTGTTTACAAATACGACGTCTCAATTACTTCTTGTTCTTCCTGAAGTCAACCATTGCTGCATTGCTGTTTCTGTAAATGATAAATACAAAACGCTTGAGCGAAGTGCCGTTGCATGGTTGTTGAACCGAACCAACGCATGCTCAGGCTGCGATAACTTTCGTCGCCTACCCGTGTCAACATGATCGAGTGCATCCAACTAGCACCGATCGATATGGCTGAACGAAATCATGGGAACAATTAAGAAGCGACGCATTAACTCGCACAATCACGGAGCGGCTCGCCTTTCCCAAAGAAAGGCGGCGATCCATTGCTTCCGTCGCTCTTGCTCGTGAGGCCTTGCGGTAAGTGAGTAAAACCATGTTGCGGGCGAGTTTTTGTCGGTGTATGAGCACCCCACTCCACAGCCATTATTATTAGACATCCTCTTGAAGTTTCGGCTACCACAAGTACGACGAACGTTGCCTATTTCATTACGGAAATGCGAACAACGCGGAAACACACGCACAACGACGTAGGTAACAACGGCCACCGTCTGCTTACTGCCACGAGAGTGGTGAGCAAGTTCGCCACCTATGGCGCTTTCATCGGCGTGCACTAGGCGTATAAGCTTGGCTTGTATTAACAGGTGTCTTTCATGCTAGACACTTGACAGTCGTGTTGGTTTAGGTACCACTGTACGTTTAAGCGATCTCTTTTTTGCCGGGAAAGCACGTAGTATCCAATCTGTCGCCACTGGCAGTGATCACCCCGGCAAGGGGATCGAGCACATTTTGTATGAAGTTCTGCTGTCGCTGATCGGCCCCATTAACAAAAACACGAAAATGGTCCCTGCCAGCTGCAGAACAATAACGGGACAACAAGGGAACGGCCCCTGCACCCACCCACACACACAAAAAAAACATATGTTCGTTTGCAGCAAGAGATGGGGCAACTGCTTGCGCAGCAGCAAGAAAGCAATAGTGGCAAAACGAGTGTAATACCTTGCAGTAAGAGTAAGAGGGTGAATGCTTGTACAGTATCAAGAGCAATGAGAAAGAACAGCAACAAGCTTGAAAAAAACACCACACACAAATAGTCGCGGGCGTTTAAAAAACGAACACACCGCCGCACACAGTGGCGTATCAACTCGTCCAGGAGCGGGGAGCAAGCCTAACTCTGTCGGCCGTGCGCATATATGTATATATATATAGAGAGAAAGAGAGAGTGAGAGGGACCTTGACTTGCACTCGATTTGACGTGAAAATTTGCTTAGCAGTACTTAATAAGATTACTGAAAAAGTACAGTCAGTTTTACGTAGCATAGACGGGGACAACCATACATGGGTGCGTAATGCCTGTAATATTAATACAAGTAACACTCTTTATACATTAAACACACAACTTTATGCATTAATACAATTATGCCGGTGGCGGCCTTGCAGTATTATAGAGCTCTATTATTCCATGTAATTTCCTTAAAGAGGACCTGCAACACTTTTTCAAGCAACCGTCGAATGGCTTCATCAGAGGAGTTTATGGCCTCTCAAATCAACCGGCGCAAAAATTTTTGGAATCCGTCCAGTACGAGCGGAGTTGCGGAGATTTGTCGCACGCTGTAAATGCTTTCTCTCTTCTGTCGTCCCGACGCGCGCGGTGGACGATAGGCACGGAGGCATGGCACGTGGGAAGTTACGTCACGTTACGTCAGGTTACATCACGCGCGCATCAGTACCTTGAGCACCTTTGTTTTTATTTTCTTCTTCAAATGCGTGGCTTACTTTCAGTGTGATCGCAAGCAAGCGCGCGGGCACGTGGCGGCCTCCCGCGGTGGCCTCGGTGACTATGTAGCCCACGATGCTCAAATCAGCCAGTGGCGATGAATTTGGGATGTTATTCTACATTAGTAAAATTTGTTGTTGGGCTAGTTGGTGCATGTTACAAGAAATTCGACGGCGCAAACCAACGAGAATTCTACATTGTTCTCACTTTTGTGTACTGGCTTTGTTTTTTATGTTAACCCAATTTTTTCCTACTTTGTATCGACCCCCCTTACACAATGCCTCTGTGAGGCTTGTAAGGTACTTGTAAATAAATAAATAATAAATATGGCACGGTCATTTGGGCATATGACATCATTTGTAGAAAGAAGAGGGAACGATTTATAACTGACTTTGAAAATTGATTAAAGGCCGCGTGCTATGCTGTAATGTTTCGCTCGCGCGTTCTCAGGAGCCTCGAGTGCTGACTGGCAGCATTTTCTGACCATGTTGAAAAAGTGTTGCAAGGCCGCTTTAATGCCTAAAAGCTGCACTCTAATAATTGCGTTTTACAGCGCAGCTCTGAGGTGCCCGTTACTGCGTTGAGCGGCGCCGGCGTAAGCGGCAGAGCGAAGGAGGACGAAAGAGAACGAACGCAGCGGAGTACGAAAGACGCCTGAGAGCGCGAGAAGGAGCGAACGAGAGTGGTGAGACGACAGGTTCCGCGGCTGCCATGCATGGAGTAATGCGCGCAGTCGTGTGCCATCTGTCCTGGAACACGGCCACGCACTGCCTTCCGCAGTCTCCCGGTTAGCGACGAACTCGCCCTTCGCTCCGTCTGCGGCGGTTAATGTGAAATGAGCTGCACGAAATTGTCCGCGCCAGTCACGTTACTCATGGCGTTCTCATTTTAATGTAAACGATGTACCTATATACAAAATAGTCTTAGCCAGTTATTTCTCAACAATGAGTGACGCAACTGGTGGAAGTGCGTTGTCTGCCGCTGCTGCTAATCGAGCTGCACGAGCGGAGGCTCAACGCCGCTGACGCCAGAATGCAGAGGCGCGCGCCGCCGAAGCACAAGCACTCGCCACAACTTATCGCAAAATCAAAACACGTAGACAGCTGCGCTCAGAATTCGTATTAGGCAGTATCGTAATCGTCGGTGAAATTTTTAATGCATGTACTACATTTAATGATGTACGTTTCTTGTCAGTAATTAGTACTTCACTTTCTTGTTCATATTCAGGTTTGCGTAATTATATTTCGTCTTGTTCACTCGTAGTCGAAAAAGTGTTTCTAGTACGTTGTTATTATTACTATTAGCACATTACAATTATTGTTAACTTGTGAACCAGAAGCTTTCTTTCCAAAAAATAGAATTTGTGGTGTTAGAGCCGTAGTACATTCTTTATACTCATCGTATTTGTATGTGAGGCATTGATTAGATGGTCCCCCCGGCACCTGCAAGTAAATGCGCCAATGCAGAAGGTGTATACACAAATTTTACTTAACAAAAATGTGGGCGATTATACCTTTAGATTACCGGTATTGGTCGTTAGCTTTTTAGGATTAGTCGAAATTTTCTAGGTCATACACATGGCATTTCTTCGTAACGCGATGCGGTAAATGACGCGAAAATTATGCATCCCATAATAACCCCTTATGCACGACTACATAAACAAAGAGAATAACTTTGAATACGGCGCATTTTTGGCCATTCGCTATTCGCCATTTGTCAAAAAATTTTTAGGGGTGCCATAATATCGGCTACTTGTTACGCAACGTTCTGTGAAATCTCGCGGCGTTTAAATGGCGTGCGCACACTAAACAGGGCCTTACCACTAAACTTTTTCGGAATAGTCGGACAATGTCTCGTTCCGAACTTAATTCAAGACGGCTGCCTGCCGATCACATTGGCAGCGGTTACTTACAGCAGTGGCGAGACGGATTTATATGAGTATAATAAATATTTTCAGTTGTAGTATAACGATGTTGAGCTGTTTGTGCGCGTATACAACTCTGTGAACGTAGCTTTGCTGAGAGAGTGGGGTGGGGTGGGTAGAGAAGTGAGCAGCACTCCGCGTGTGTGCTTTCTTGCCGTCCGAGTTGTATTTTGCGCTGACCTAGTCAATTCAAGATTGACCAAGACCACCGCATGGCTGTCGATTCAGTCTCCATACTCTAGAAAATCGTGGACCATGACCATTTCCCTGGTACGGTAGATCAGGCTGCAGGGCAAGCTTGAAGGCTGGGTTTCCCAATCTGCTCGAGTCCGCGGCCTTACGCGTCACCTTGTTGCAAGCCGCCGTGCTCGCTGCAAGCTACTATATGATAAGCTCAGCAACTGAATCGGACGCACAAGCCGAAAACTTTTTTAGCTCTCCCACTTCGGCCCAACTAAAACGCGCAACACTTCTGCACACTCATCGACTCGCAACAGCTCTGATATAGAGCAACGGTGATGCTATTCCTTTTCGATGAAAGAAAATGAATTTCCTGAAAAAGGAAGAGCGTTTGTTCGGTCCACAAAACGTTTACTAGTTCCCGCCCGTCTTTGCGTCATCGATGATGTAACTTTAAGGCCTAGGCAGAGCAAAACAAAAGCATGACAAACTGCTTTCATGTTATTGAACTCCTGCATAGCGGTAGCCTCCTCTACAATGCTGGAGCACAAGGCGTGAAAGCGTCGTATAGGTGGCCTGCACCACAAAGAGCCTACAGTGCGTGATCGGAAGACATGGAGGAAAATCCTCACAGCAGAGGCGTAGGACCACTTTCATTATATATAATTACGTGATCGGCGTGCAGAAGGGAAACGTCTCTTCAGTTTGTTTCCCAGCGATCTCCGACAGCGACCACAGTCGAAAGTGGGGGGAGGCTCCGCCCCCCTAATATTTCTCTGCCCCCCCTTGCCCCCCCCGGTAGATACGCCTATGCCAGCACAAGATCTATGTAGCACAAAGCATATTTTAATCTGGAAGCAAAGGGGTGAAATTCGGCAGATTCTAGGGGGTGCGAGAGCACCTATGCGAGGAACTAGCAGATTGAACGCGCGTGTCTTACAAAATGCCCTTCCTTTTTCTTTCCTTTACTTTCATGAGTGTTGTCGACCGCAGAGCGCATGACAGACGAAACTTCCGCGGAAATCGTGAGTGGGGCGTGCGTCCGGTGCCTGCACTGAGCAGAGTCGTGCACTTAGGCGACGTTTTAACTTCGGTTCACACATCCGCGCTAAAAGCCGCTAAAAGCCGCTTCTCTTGGAGGCACAGAACATGCGTCGACGGCACCTAGCATTGTCATTCACCCGTCACTGCACTCAGCTCGTGGATGGCGCCATTCATCCAAAGTCACGGTGCTCCTCTCAAATTTGTGTACGTTGTCGGCCCTAAATGATTCTATTGCTATAGCTCTGAAAAAGTAGTAAAAGTGGCTATGCAGGTCAAAAATGCGCGTGAACATTGCCAGTTTGCTAAATATATTCAGGCACCCGCTCGCCCAAGAACAATTGTACAGGGCTTCGCGCTATTTGATGAACGCCCATCAAAACACGCTGCTGACGCGTTCATCA
>JALIZH010023003.1:0-12156 GCA_030522465.1 Rhipicephalus appendiculatus
TTCTTGCCAATCTGTCAAGTGAGCAGTCAGAGCCCACATGTCCAGTTAAAAACATGGGTTACATTTTTTTAATTTTAACAGTCCACCAATAGGATGCATTGCTCGGTGCTTTTACTTGCACATACAGTGGCTTCCTTGCACGTGTCATTGTTTAAATTTCGTCAGCTGAATCCTAGTGCTCTCTGGCAGTTGAGCTACCAAAAAGACAGCTGCCTCTGCCCTTCACTCTTCCCATTTCTGTTCAGCAAACTAGCCCAACTATTATTTAACTTTGCCTACTGAGGTAACAATATGTTTAGTAAGAAAAGTTACAAAAACTACAAGGCATTTTGTTGGAGTCACGTGCTATGTGACGTCAACAGGCAGAAAAAGAGTGTTCCACACTCGCCGTCATGGCTACTAGCGTCACTGACTGACGCTCCCATGTTTAATGCACATATATAGCCCATAAAGTGGACGGCGGATGGCCGCCACAGTAGCTCAGTTGGCAGAGCATCAGACGCATTATTCAAAGGTTGCAGGTTCAGTCCCTGCCCGCGGCAAGTTATCCTTTCATCCACTTTTCTTTCTTCACATTGACGTTACATTTACTACTAATAACATCCCCTATACTTTCCTTGGCATTATTGTCTGTTAGTTCTCATTAATGTTGTGTCTAACAAACAAAAGCAAACCCTTAAAAATTTACACTTCTTAAAGACTTCAAGGCATTTTAAATAATTTTGTCACTTTACCCAAGTGAGATGCGAATAGCAGTAGAAAATTCGTATTGTGCAGCATATTTTTATTGCTCCTAAATGAAATTCTACCACGTCACAAGAATTAAGGGTAGCTTCATTTTATTTGTATTGTAAACACTAAAATGCTGGTAAGTGCATTTTGCATGTCATAATTACTGTTCATAAGCTTCTCTACAAAAAAAAAATGTAATACCACTGCTGACAGCAAAGTGTGTTTTTCAAGCTTAGGACATCATTTTACTTTGGTTTTAGTGCAGTTGTGCAAGCTGGTTACAATAAAGCCCGCAAAATAAACAACAGCTATCAGGAATGTTATGTCTTAAAAATGGCATATCCACTGTGGGATATATTTGCGAGAATATTGATCTTTTTTTTTTAACTATAAACCCACACTTACTAACAAGCAGTCTACAACAGCCAAATGCTCCTTTAAAGTAAGAAATCACAGAAAGAGTTGAACAGTTTCACAGTGGGATTCTAAGATACATGTCACGGTTTGTAAGAAGCAAAAGATAGCAGACACCAAACGCCAACTCAGAGCTGTTTGATTTAGTCAGAACGTTGAAAAAAGTTATACATGTTTTCATTAACTAAGTAGCGAAGGTGATTGATGGTGTTTTATAAATGGCCAAGGTGCTTAGCGGCAAACAAGCACCAAACATCAAATGTAAATATAAGGGCACCACCAATCACACAAGTGGACACTGAATAACTCATCTAGCATACAATATAGTATTATCGCAGTGAAGGTTTTAATGGCAGACAGGACAATGTTAACCACCAAACTAAACATTTGCAGAACAATGTAAAAATGAATATGGAAGTTGCTGGGCATTACAGTGCAAGGAGCGTGCATGCAAAGATTTGCTTCATAAAGACAGATTCACAATAAATGCAGAAATGAAGTATGGTGAAGATCTAGAGGCACACTGTATGCAAGTCTGGCGAGAATATAGTCAGCATGTCATCAATAGACATGGCAGCAAGAGTATCATTACTCAACGATAAGACACTTGATGTGTCCCTTGTTTCCTTTCCTCTGTGAAAATTACTTTTTGAAACTGGAATATGTAGCAGGGTTTTACTAATAACCTCCAATCGGTAGTCAGCACTCTGTCCGTGCTCCACCAGTCTTGCTCTTCATTAATTTTTTGTGCTGTTTCACACATAAAGGTAAAGAATAATACTTGGATGCCATAGTCTGCTGCCAGTTCATTTGTGCAACTTGGTTAGGGCAAATACAATGCCCAAGACGGCACCACTCCACTGCACAAGCATGCATACCTTACAACTTTTACCAAGGCTTTACTTCATCGTGAAACTCTGAAAATCACTTTAATTCTGCCGTGCATAGACGTTTGCTCAGTCAGACATCTTGCTATGGCGCAGTGCAGGTAGTTGACACTTCATTTCTGAATATTAGTCTTGATCTAAGGTGTATCTTCTATAATCTTTTCAACTCAAAGCATCCAGTACATTGTACCACAAACATGTACTACACGGCCAAGTGGAACATGTATATGACGTGCACTTGCTATTACGTGTTTCCTGTCTTGGAGTTGCTCACAATATGGGTGGAATAAGTTTATCATTTGAAAAAATCTTATCTGTCTATTTGCAGTGATGGAAACAAATGCTTACCATTTAATATGGCCTTGTCCAGACTTGCAGGAAGAATGCTCCCCTCTTTTACATCAAGTTGTCCACCACTTCAGTCCCTTGAACAGCCGTCTGTGCTGGTAACATGCATAACAGATACCACAAAAAGTTCCATAAATTTGCGCACAAAGGAGGCCTCACAGTACACAAGTAGTAAATATTAAACACGATGGCTTGACATAAGCATATGTTTATATACCAATATTGTCCTCGAAAATGGGCCCAGTATGCATTAAGAACAAGTATTAGAGGAGTAATGGCTCACTGCAAACAATTGTAATAATGCATTAGGTGTTGAACTTTCCTGCCCTTGTGTAACAAAAAAGGATGAAATATACAGCTTGCCATATAGGTCAATTGAACACAAGAAAACTTCAGCAGCACCCCCTAACAAATGAATACATCTATGATAAATGTGCAATTTCTGTTCAATTTAATGAGCCCTTGATTCAACCCCCTTTTGTTCTTTCATAGCGAGGGCCTCGTGCCAGCAAGCTTGATGCCCTCAGGTAGCATTTGAGCGTGTATTGGTCAGCTACCAGTTCTGCAAAGAGATCCCGGGCTATGTGATACCAGCATGGCTGTGAATGCTGGTGTGGCACTGCCGGGATTACACACACAGAGGTGCCCACTGGATGGATGAGAGAGCGACTTTGTGGTAGCTAAAGTGATGGAGTATCAGATGCAATACTTTGTTGTAGGTTCAGGCCCTGGCAGCAGTATGTTGTGTTTTTGTCCACATTAATTCCTCTTAATTTATGTCATAATTACAACACTACATTTAAAAACTACGAATGATCTCCCCTATGCCTCCCTTGGCTTCATCAGGTTGTGTCTAACAAAGAAAATAAGCCCTTGATTTATTACCTTTCTTTTGTTTGTTCAATTTCTCAGTGCTTTAAGCACGCCAGAGCACAAATCGCATACCGCGTTCTCTGATAACTAGATAAACAAAAGCAGCATTGTTGCCAGTTTCATGGAATCCTACACCTTAGTACTGAATCGTGCAAATAACAGCCCCATTTAAATTCCTCCTTCTTTATCAAAGCACCAAGGAAAACAAAAACTGTACAGTACAACACAATCAAGTAGTGTTTCAATGCACCAGCACAGCCTAAACCATTTGGGATAAGAAGCTGTTGCAACAGTGCTACTTCACTGCTACAAGAATTTGTGTTTGAACAGAAAGAAAATATGAAATGACAAGATAAATGTCTGGCCCAATTTTTTTTTTCAAATACAGCAACAAGCAGAGCATGCACTTGCTTAATAAGCGTAACTTCAACTAACACTAACCATCAATAACTTGTTAACTACTTTTAATTACTGACTTGAGTGCAACTATACCAAGTTTTTTTTCAAATGTCGTCACGTCCTCGTCATGTGTAGTTCAGAGGTGCCACGTTGCCGGTACGCCGGGTGCTCCCAGCTCCGACATCACCCATAAAATTCGAAGTTGAACATCTCGGATTACATGCAACGTTCGTGATTTCAAAGAAAAAAAAAGGTTGGCATGCCATAACCTGGCACGCACTATATCGGTCTAACATCAACCACTTCCCTCATGTCATTAATTAAAAAGTGGAGAAACGATTAGCTGCGTCAATGTAACTTTGCTTGCGGCAAAGAATTTACGACTTAAGAGTTCTTGTGCGAAAATTACAGGAGCCCGACTGTCATACAACGTTTATAAAAAATCTGTTATGTCCAAAAAAGAAAACACGCTACATGCACGCTGTGCGACTTCCCATTAAATCAGTTTACAGTTGTCTGTGTGCAGGGGCGTAGCCAGAAATTTTTTTTCGGGGGGGGGAGGGGGGTGGGGGCTCCTTGAAATGGTAAGTTTTCGCTCTGTAAGTCATGGCGAAAAAAAATTTCGATGGGGGCACGGGTCCGGTGTGCCACCCCCTGGCTACGCCACTGTATGTGTGGTACTTCCTGTTACTACTTGTATCTACAGCGCGATTCACACAAATGCACGGCTTCCAGTGGACTTCTTGTACACATCTAAGTGCTACGAGCAGCGACCTTGCGCAGCAGATTATTATATTATCCAATGCACAATCGTGCTAATTATTTGCAAAAGCGACGCAGCACGGAAGACGGCAATGCAACCTGAGGCATGCTCTGAGCAGCGTAGCGTATGCATGACAGCATTGTGTTATTCTATCTGCGTCCCCGTCTACCTTTGCACGTTAGTTCATTATACCCATGCTTATTGAACTATAACGTCAAGTGCATGTGGAACTAGTACGTTTAGAAGCAGACCCACTTTTACGGCGACAAGGCATTGTACAAGCCGCTTCAGGCGACGATCTCGCACTGTACACAACCAAGGAATAACGGCTCAGCAACACAAGGCTCGCATGACAAGAGCACAGAATCGCTAATGGAAAGTGCATTCGTCGGCTTGTTTACAGCTGCAATCAACGCATACGGCAACACACACGGCCAAGCACAGAAAGCAAAGATGTTAGCGCAATGCATACTTCCGTATCAGGCCCTTTATCTTGCACAGCGGGGTAACTCGCCGCCCGAGCACTCTTCTCTGCATAAAAGTCGTCACGCACTAATGTAACTCAGTTACCCGATTTGACAACATTCTTGAACTCACCGAAGTGTGGTATCCGCTGGTGTGAGTCCTGTGAGTCTCGTCAAAAGGCGCGCTTGCGATCCCGTTCAGACAAAGCTGCGCCCGCTGCACGTCCGTTGTTTGGGCCCACGACGACGCATCGCCGCCGTAGATTCCGTGTCAAACAACAACCCGAACCACCCGTACGCACCGACACGCAATGTAAGCAGTACTACGTGCCCATTCAAGGATGATAACTACGCGTAATGTTGATAAACACGGTAAAAGTACGTACGCGAAGCAAACTTCGTTCGCAGCGAGAGCGTTCGAGGTCCGGGCAAGCCTCGTCACCGCGCCGACTGCGCTTGCGCGCTCTCCGGTTTGAACTGATTGGCTCTCGCTCAGCGGGCGCGCGATTTGAACTGCGTTGGCCTGGCTTAGCCTGGCAGCGCTCTCCTCCATCCTTCGGCTACACCTTTCTGTTATGGCTAGAGTACAGCTCTCCGACAGTGGCGTTATCGCAAACCGAAATGAGTTTTTTGGAGGCGGGGTAGACAGATGCCATCACAGATGCTCTTTGGCTTTTGTGTTTTGTTTTTTGTTATACCTTGTTGCTGCCTATCTAGTGTTAAGACGTTAAAACTGTTTACCGATCGCTGTTTTTTTTTTTTTTTTTTTTTTTTTTTTTTTTTTTTTTTTTTTTTTTTTTATCGTTTCTTCTTGCCTTCGCGCATGTTGGCAAGATTCGCACGTGGTGGCGATGGCGCAGTTCGTTTGGGTCACTTCATTTTGTTTTCTTTTTTATGCTTCTTCTAATAAACCTTCTAGTTGCCAGTAAGCGTTGTGTCCACTTCGTCCTGTCCTTTGGGCTGCTTTAAATAGTATGGAACCATACCAACGACCCAGCTGTCGACCATGCTAGAGTCTATTCACGGCCTCTTAGATCGCGCCGACGTGCAATCTCGGAGGCCATGCCTTGTTCCCCCACTTCTTTCTCGCACGCGCACCTTTTGTACGATCGGGCGTCAGCAACCGCGTCAGCTCGGTTCTTAATACTACTACTGCGCTTTTGTTGTTTAAACATATGCAGAATCTGTACACGAGGGGTGCGTTTTAATTACTGCTAGCAGTAACAACTGCTGTCCTTACGGCTGGCTAAAAGTGTGCGTCCATGCGTGTGTAAAACAAAGGCACGTAGAAAACCCGCACCTTTTGACAACAAGTGTTCGCAGTACCAGTTAATACCTCTTCGTCTTGAGCAACGAATAAATTTCACCATCAATTCCTCGCCCTTAGTCGCCCTAAGCGTGACGCATTGATGATGATTCAGCTGCAACTTCTTTCGTATTGATGTACTTTGTTAGCCTTAATTGATATATTTCAAGTGGCACACGTAAGGAAGTTCGTATACATACTATGAATTTCAAATCTCCCGCTGAAACATTATTTAAAAGTACACCGCATGTCGTCGTAATAAAAGCAGGAGAAAACTTTTATAGAAGGGCAACAGCTAATCGAAAAAATATGGTTTAACAAACTTCGTTTCTGGGTAAGTTCGTTTACATTTGAATAGAAAGCCAATATACTGAATAGTAACCGCAATAAAAATACTGAATTCTTCTACTTATGTCTTGAAAAAAAAAAGCTGTTGTCCTGTGTTCAATGTGATTGTTGTTCCGCTTCGAAGTTGCGCTTTGCAGTTTTCCACGAAATACGTTGCCCTTGGCATCAGGGGCGTAGCCAGAAATTTTTTTCGGGTGGGGGGGGGGGGCACCTCCTTGATTTCGGAGGGGGCACCTGCCTGAAATGGTCATTTTTCGCTCTGCATGCCATGGCGAAAAAAAAATTTCCAGGGGGGGCACGTGCCCGGTGTGCCACGCCCTGGCTACGCCACTGCTAGGCATTGAAGAAACAAAGGCGGAACGGGCACACAGTGCTTGCAAGGATTTTATTCTCTTTTGCGAGTTACTGTGTTCGTTAAGTATCCGATCTATAAATACAAGACAATATTTACAAGTTTCCGATGGGTTTTTGTAGCATCTTTGCTCCCAGAGAAGTCAGAGTCAAAGAACCCGCGCATACACAAAAACTGTTCTCGGAGTGGTAAATAACGATGAAAGAGAACGACACGCACACCATCGGCGTACGTGACCAAAGAGGGAGGAGGGGGGGGGGGGGGCTGTTCAACACCCCCCAGAATTATTTACCGTTGCATCCGTATATAAACACACGCATGACACCCCCCCCCCCCCCCCCCAAAAAAAAAAAAGCTTACGTCCCTGACGCACGCCATATAGAATTTGAGAATGTGCAAACCACGCCTGCACGCCCAACCTATCTTCATTTATCAGTCGTAGCGCGAGGTACAGGTTTCACAAGAAAGGGTCGGTCGAGAAGAGAGAACCACGAAGAATGTTTGTGAAAGAAACGTGGAGTTTCAAAGGTAATTGTGGGAGGAAGTTCTGCAGGTCCGGTGCACATATAGTTGGAGGAATTAAAGGGCGCCCTTACAAAAATTGCCTGTATTATACTAGTTTGTGACCATTTTGGCCGCGGCACGGGCTTCGTCAGTACGAATCCTGGACCACCACCGAATTGTTCAACCAATGCGCGAGTGCATGCGTGCGTGCGTGCGTGCCTGCGTGTGCATGTGTGTGTGTTTGTTCGTGCGTGCGTGTGTGTGTGTGTATCCTGGACGGACCTACAGTATCGAAATTTGTGAGATGGCACTGAGTGAAATAAATGGGGCTTACCAGAGGTCAATGGCGCGGGAACTACATTAAGTCGCACGATAGTTGCATCGGCAGTCAATAATTCCTGGGTGGTATTTCGACATAACTGCGTCAATGGCATTTTTATTGTAAACTACTCAACAGAAATATTGCTGACGAAATAGTTCCTCAATGGCATTTCGATAGAAATGAGTCAATGAAATTTTTATTGCAAAATGCTCAACAGAAATATTGTGGACGAAATATTTCCTCAATGGTATTTCCATAGAAATGAGTCAATGAAATTTTTATTGCAAAGTGCTCAACAGAAATGTTGTTGACGAAGTATTTCCTCAATGGTATTTTGATAGAAATGAGTCAATGAAATTTTTATTGCAAAGTTCTCAACAGAAATATTGTTGAGGAAATATTCCCTCAATGGTATTTCTATTGAAATGAGTCAATGAAACTTTTAATGCGAACTGCTCAACAGAAATTTTGTGGACGAAGTATTGAAGCAAGTCAATGAGTATTGCGGAACCATGGATAATCAATGAAGTCAATAATTCGATCACAATCCGGCAATGGAAAATCAAGAGTCATTTTCATAAGGGATGACGCCCGCGCGTAGAATGATACACAAGCACACCTCACTCAATGACCGTGAAAACCGTGTTTCACAGCGTTACTGTGATGAACAGCGCCAACAGAAGTCTGCAAGCACGTTCGGTTGCATTTCACTCTTTTTCGACAACATACAGGTGCAGTACTAAACGCCTGGATATTGCGGATGGCAGTGGAGAAAGTCGCACGAAGCGAACCGTCTTGCTACATCTTTAGAATACCCGCTAACTACGTGCTAGATAGATGCGGCACTTTTGCACGGCCTGAAAGCTCAAGGCTGCGCTGACTAGAGAAGAGCAAGGGATGCACGGTTGAGGTGCAACCACATGCCATTGCCCTCAAAGTTCATGTTCTGCTGATCTATGTAGCCTAATTCTGATCAACTACCACGTATAGTGAACGGCTCTTTGTTAATATTCCTTCTGGTATAAATAATAGATATTATTGCTATGGTATGAGCCGGGCCATGGTATGAACCACGGAAGACAAAGAGGAAGTTAGCTGGTACGGCCTATCGACGCCATCATCGCCTATCATCGTACGACCTCATCTGTAAATAAACATAGTTGACTTCAATTGTACCGTAACAATGTGCAACAAGTGTTATATATTTTTTAGAAAGGGGTAAGAAATGTATCTGCAGTACACTTTATCCCAAAGCTATACTACGCTTAAACACAAAGGCAAGACCTTTGTAGCGGAAATAACAAATAAATATAAGAACAGAGGGCCGACCTTATCATCTTCAGCAAGGCAACAAATTTAACGCATCACCTTCAGGGAAGCACCGAGCTGGTCCCCAAGCAGTGAGTCATAAAATGTATGCAAGATGATATTACATGCCATGGGGCATCATGGTCTTAAGTGATGATGAAGCATTTGTATTAAAGACTGTCTCGCAGACTTTAGGCTAAAGCCAACAAGATATACAGACAAGCCGTGGAAAGAAAATAAATAATCCTAGAAGCCATGCTATTTTCCAGCGCACGTTTTCCAATGAATTTCACGAGGATACACTTTTTACAGTTTACAAAAGCACAGGGAAGTAATCCCACACAATTATTTCGAAAAGAGATCCAAATGTTTTGTGCTTCGGTAAACAGGAAGACCATATATTGAAGTCATGGGAAGAACGAATTCAAGCCTGCGGGCGGACTGCGTTTCTAGAGAGGACAGCTGTCGGTGACAGCTGTTTCGGCAGAAAACGAATGTGCACGCACTAACGGAAACAATGAAGACGCGAAAAAGATTTTGAAGATGAGTAGTAATTGAGAATTCTGGGAAGGTTAAAAGATAAAACCAAAAGTATTTCGAAATGTAATCGCCAGCAGCACTGGTAAAGTACGAGGTGTCTGGAAAATAAAATGCGGGATAGTGCGTGCATATGAATACATGCAGCGTGAAGTGACAGCTGGAAGTGCTCGTCTGTATCTGCTCGTTTGCGGAAACACATGCGGTGCCGCATTGTAATTATATTGCTGTCACCGCCACAGTTTTGCGGCCCAGTTTGTACGCAACAGTTTGCCCGAGCGAAGATTAAGCTGGACAGCCACGAAAACACTGTATGCTGCAAAGAGCGGGCACTGATTGCAGTTTATTGGGAAAGCTTCAGAGATGAGAAGAGCTTAAGCTCGAACAACTTTGAGTTTGCTATTATTGTTTTCAAACCACATTTAAATTACTCGGGGCATTGTGTGACTTTTTTTCACTTCATCTCACAAGAATGGCCACATGAACTTACTTTATTTGTCTCTTGGTATCCGAATCAGTGGTCACAACGAATGGTCGGACTTTGGTGCGATGACCAAGCATGGTTTCGTGTGACCGCGATCACTGTTTGCTTCCGGGTTGCGAGGATAGTGCAATGAGTCACAGTGTACTCGCATGAAGGTGTCAGATGTCGCCAGCATATGGCATGCATTTGAACGTCACCGAAGCTGCTAGCGGAGCGTTTTCGCGAAAGGTATGCGCTGTTGCATGAAACACACTTGGCTACGCTTCGCTGCTTTGTGTGTGTAAGTGAACTTCGATGAGGGCTCCATTGGAATTTATAGCGCCAGCTCTTGTGGAGTTTTTCCTACTTTCATATCTCGCAGTCATATCTCTTTTCTGTATGGAGCCGCAAAGCTGACGCACTGTGACTTCCATATATTAGCTTAATTGCCATACCGACCACAAAAAGATCCGCGCGCTCTTTACTTCAACCGAACAATTGAAATATGAGCGAACTTAAAACTTTCCCTTAGGGTATTTACGATTTTCGCCCTAATAGATACAGAGGTAATCTAGTATAAAAGCGGTGTCATACTGCGGCATGTAATAACACTCCCCAGCTTTGTTTTTCTTCTAATATCCTGCAGTTGACAGACTATACCGAAAATGCATTTATTCAACCTCCTCACTTTTTCGTTCTTTCAATATATCTTTGCCTAGATTCTAGCATAGTATAGCTTTGGGATAAAGTGTACTGCAGATACATTTCCTCCCCTTCCTAAAAATATATTACACTTGTTTCACATTGTTACGGTCGAATTGAGGTCAACTATGTTTATTTACAGACATGTGAGGTAACACCTCTTGATTAGGTCGTCGCATGACATCGTAGCTGTGTCGACGGTGTAGCGATCACGTAGGCAGTGCTAGTGCAGGTAGGTGCCTCCTATTGTGGAGGCAGTGCAAAACCACTTGAGGTGGGAGGGTGGCTGGGGAGGACCAATATATTGCCTGAGAAGAAAGAGAAGATGGCTTTCGTTTTGCAGTCGTTTTAGGTGAGTACATGAGGGACCCTGTTAGCTTTTAGCGCTCTCCAAGCTCTAAAAACTACAGTGCAAGAGAAAAGTTATGGGCACAAGGATATATCCAGCTCTACCACTGATTGCTCTGACAGTACATCTTGAAGACAGGTGCTCTATAGCTGCAGCTACAAAGAGTCGTAAGCTCTTCCTACGGAAAATTTCTCTGTGGTATAGTACGCGAAAATATGCACTGGCATAAAAAAAATGAAGCTATTTTTCTATAGAATCGCATACAGGATGTTACCGCATAAACGGTGAACGGGGGTGCACGGGCGTGCCGTGTTTACTCGCATATTACCTGTACTGCTTGGCGTAGGGTGATATTGCCTAGCGTTGGCAAAATGATTACAAAACTCGAGCAGTGCTGGCTAACATTGGCTGAATAGGGACTAGCGTCCATTGCCACCGGTTTATGCTGGATTCTAATTATGGCTTTTTTCAGTTAAACTATGGTTACTGCGCTGGTAAATCTTAGATAAGGTCGGCTAACGTAGGATCTCCCTTTTTACAACAGCAACGTTCTATTCCTCCTCAATCCAATGATGCTGTCGTACATACATATACAACAATATGACTTAATTCCACCTGAATACCTTTTTAATTACATTGCTTAAATGTTCTTGTCTGCGTCAATATCCGCAACAGTGAAACATTGCGTTAGGAGATTTTTTATTTACTAGTAGCTTACAGCTTTCCGAAGAAGTGATTGTGTTATATGACAAGGCTTACAAACTTCTTTTAAGTGCGGATCACTTTTGGGGGCCAGGCCTTCCTATGCTGTCGTCGTCGCTTGGCGTAACGTTCCATGTGTAGCATACTGAGCGCGCGCTCGCGCCAAGGAGTCATCTTCCTCTTGTACGTCGAGCGCCTTGATGAGGAGCACTTATCCACATAAAAAAAAGCAACTAGTGCGCTTGGCGTAAGGCAGGCAAAGTCGTGTATAAAAATAAAAAAGAAAAAGCGCGACACAGAAAGAGGAAGGGAAATATAGAAAGAAAAATATAAAGAGCAAGAAAGAGAAAGAAATAGGTCAAGAGAGACAGAGAAATAAATTG
>JALIZH010023005.1:0-14575 GCA_030522465.1 Rhipicephalus appendiculatus
GTACATATCTTTAACGTGATTTCGTAACGTTTCGCTCAATACGAAAATTACAACCCAGTCGCCGTGCCTCCGCATGCTTCGCATAGCATCGATTCCCATGGTACTTGGAATCTGCCAATTTTTTAATGAAGTGCTGCGCCGAAACGCCTTGTTTTAACTGGTACAGGTGCTGGGAACTCTACCGTCTTGGAACTTCGTAACCGTATCTTGCCTCCAGTGGATTTCATGGCCCCGGACGACGACGAGCAGCCCGACCCCCCGGCAACAACCCCTTCCAACTGTTGTTTACTCCGGCCCCCTTCGGCAACGTAACCCTCCTCTCTTCAGTCGTACTGACGACAAGGACGCGGAAGACTGGCTTGACGAGTACGACCTGGTAAGTAAGCACAACAAATGGGACGATGTGCACAAGCTTACCAACGTCATATTCTACCTAAGTGACGTCGCCAACGTGTGCTTCCGTAACCACAGCACCTGGTCCCTTACCTGGTCGGCCTTCAAAACAGCCTTCATTCAACTTTTCGGCCGTCCGGAACTTCGGAAGTTGCGTGCCTAACAGCGCCTGCGACGTCGAGCTCAGCAAGCCGATGAAAGTTACACCAGCTATATTCGAGATGTGGTCGCCCATTGCAGGCGCATCAACCCGGAGGCGGAGACGATCAAGCATGAAAGGTGTCTCTGATGATGCCTTTCAGATGCTCATCGCTAAAAACCCGCAAACGGTAGCGAACGTCATATAGCTGTGCCAAAGCAATGACGAACTCTGGAAGCAACGGGACATTACTCGGCGCGCCAGAGCGTCAGGTGCAACCATTGCTGCTTTAACACCTCCTGGCCATGCGCAGGACCATGCTGCTTTACTTCGAGATATCAAGCAGTTTGTGCATGAAGAGGTCGCCCGTCAGCTCTCCCTTTTGCCTGGTATCTCTGATCTGGCCCCATCTTCGCTACCAACGTCAATCCAACGTGTTGTTCAGGAGCCAGTCGCCGAGGTGCTACTCGCTGCCACTGCGCCACCTGTGACTGCTCCGCTTACGATTGCTGAATCACTGGTCACACATCGACGACTGCCCGCGGCCAACTGCTACGTCCCCTGCGCCCATTTGTCTCATACCCTCAGCCTGTGCAACAGGCTACTCGTCCGCTCTCCCGACCGGCACCACAATTTCAGAACCCATGGCGCACTCCAGACAACCGCCCCGTATCCTACGGGTGCGGTTTCCCAGGCCTCGTAGCGCGGTTTTGCCGGCGACGTGAGTTTATGCAGCATGACGACATAAGGCCATATGCTTATCAGGGGCGTAGCCAGGGGGGCACACCGGGCACGTGCCCCCCCCCCCCCCGAAATTTTTTTTCGCCATGGCATACAGAGCGAAAATGACCATTTCAAGGAGGTGCCCCTCCCGAAATCAAGGCGGTGCCCCCCCCCCCCCCCCGAAAAAAATTTCTGGCTACGCCCCTGATGCTTATGATTTCGCGCCGCGACCTCAGCCTGCTTCATCTGGACCATACGTCGCTACTGAATCTTCTTCGACTCGACGGAACTTCAACGCACGCCGGTCGCCTTCACCGTGATGCCGTTCTCTTTCTCCCATGATGCGACGTCCCTGGGCTGACCCAGAGGAAAACTAGAAGCCGCAGTTCCGGAGGCAAGAACTGCGCAGCTATCGAACTTTTGAAAGCCTTCTTTTTCAGCGTGTAATGTTGTCGCTGCTTCCGTTGACGGTGTATTTATTCCAGCACTAGTCGACACAAGAGCCGCAGTTTCTGTCTTGTCTGAGAAGCTTCGCCCAAAACTGCGAAAAGTAACGACGCCTCTTCGCGACTTTTTCTTAAGCACTGCCAGTGCGCAGTGCGCAACAAATTCGGCCTTTCGCTGCGTGCACCGCATGAATTGTTATTGAATACGTTCTCTATACAGTCAAATTTGTCGTGCTTCCGCAATGTTCCCACGATATCATACGAGGATGGGACTTCCTATGCACTCACCATGCTGTCATCGACTGTGCTCGCTCAGAGGTCGAGTTCTCGCTACTGTGTGACTCTGCTTTAGTCGACTCGTCGTCCTTACCTGCGAAAGTGTTCGTCGCCGCCGACACCACGATACCCCCCTTTCTCCTCTGCTTTAGTCCCGCTTTCCTGCGACGCCTCTATTGGCTCACCTGTTTTTTTCACACCAGCTCAAACCGCTCTCCGCCGCAAGTGCCGCTTGATACCTTTCGCCATCCTCAGGATTCAAGACACTTCTAGTGTAATTTAAGTTTCCAATCCGTTTCTCTGCCATTCCATCGTACTTAAGGGAGAGTGCCTTGGCAGCGCTCATGACCTCGATTCCTTTTACGCAAGTGTTGTCGCTGCTCAGCCGACTTATATACAGATTAACGGCGTCGATTGTCCCGCTCCAGCTTCGCTACCATCAGTCGCCGACGCCCTTTCTAGATGAATCGACAGCCACCTGACGTCCCAGCAGTGCTCTGACATCACCGCCTTGCTTGAAAGCTTTCGTGCCAGTTTCGATTACCAACAGCCATCCTTGGGCCGTACTTCAACCGTAGCTCATCCCATCGACACTGGCCTCCATGCCCCTCGACGTCAGCGCCCATATCGTGCGTCAGCAACTGAGCGTCACATCATCGCCGAACAAACTGACGACATGCTTAAGCGTGGCGTTATTCAGCCCTCTAACAGCCCGTGGACATTGCCGATTGTTCTGATCAAGAGGAAAGACGGCTCATACGGTTTTGCCTTCAATACCGACGTCTGAACAAAATCACATGCAAAGATGTCCACCCATTACCTCGCATAGACGATGCTCTCGACTGCCTACAAGGAGCCGGGTTCTCTTCATTAGATCTGCGCTCCGGTTACTGGCAGGTGCCAATGGCTCAGGCTAACCACCTAAAACAGCCTTTGTTACTCCCAATGGCTTGTATGAATTTAATGTCATGACATTTGGGCTGTGCAATGCGCTTTGCCACGTTCGAGCGCATAATGCACAACATCCTCCGCGATTTAAAATGGCAGACATGTCTGTGCTACATGGATGACATTGTAATATTTTCGCGCGACTTTCCAACGCATGTTCGACGCTTGGAAGCAGTGCTCACTTGCCTCAAATCTGCTGGTCTACAGCTGGATTTGAAGAAGTGTTGCCGTGGCGCTCGAAAGCTCCTTATTTTGGGCCACGTCGTCTCCAGAGAGGGTGTTCTTCCTGATCCGACAAAGCTTCGGGCGGTTACCGAGTTCCTATAAACAGAAGGCATTGAAAGACGTTAAGGGTTTTCTTGGCTTTTGTTCGTATTTTCGCCGTTTCATCCGCAACTTCGCATCCTTCATAGCACCCTTGACTGAACTCCTTCGCGGCAGGCGCGACCTCACGGGATGGTCATCAGCATGCGACAATGCATTCATCACACTTCGCCGCCTTCTAACCTCATCCGCAATGCTGCGACATTTTGACTCACTCGCCCCAACGTAACTGCAACGGACGCTAGCAGTCTCGGTCTCGGCGCTACGGCGTAAACCTGGATGTCGCGAGTACGTCCTCTCTTGCGCCAACCATGCGCTTACCAAAGCCGAAACCAACTATTCCGTGACCGAAAAGGAATGCCTAGCCATCACACGGGTCATAGGCAAGTTTTGACCCTACCTTTACGGACGCCCATTTAGCGTGGTCACAGATTACCACGCATTATGCTGGCTTTCTTTATTAAAAGATCCATCCGGCCGTCTTGCCCGTTGGGCACTACGTCTCCTAGTGTTGGACATTCGCGTCGTTTACCGATCTGGATGTAAACATTCTGATGCTGACGCTCTTTCCCGGTCACCTCTTCCATCTGATGAGTCATTTCCGTCTGCGTCCTTTTACCACGCGTCCTCCCTCTCTGTCAGTGACATGCATCTGGAGCAAAAGAAAGACCCTTGGGTTGCTTCTCTTATGGATTTGTTATGTAGGCCTCCATCGCACCCCATCCCTAGAGAACTGTGGCGGCAAATACATCACTTTGGTATTCGAGATGGTTTGCTATATCGTCGAAATTACCTTTCCGAGGGGCGCAAATGGCTCTTGGTTATCCCCCGACATCTTCAATCAAGATATATGCGCCTCCTTTCACGCCGATCCACACTGTGCCCATACGGGAGTACGAAAACATACACACGCCTGAGCCACCGCTACCGTGGAATTTACCGCTTTGTCCGCCGCTACATCCGCTCCTGTCTCGCTTGCCAACGGCGCAAGGATACCACTCCCCGTTCTGCCTCTCCTCTGCAGCCTCTACCTTGTCCTGTCAGACCCTTTGAACATGTCGGCATTGATCTTTATGGACATTTGCCCATCACTCCTGCTGGGAACCGCTATATAATCGTTGCAGTTGATCATCTGACGCGCTACGCAGAAACTTCCCCACTACCATCTGCATCGTCGAGTGAAGGCGGTTCTTCTGTTTTACACCACCTTGTTCTACGTCATGGCGCACCACGTGAGCTCCTCATTGACCGAAGACGCGTATTTTTGTCCGAAGTAGTCGAATCGCTTCTAAACGAATGCCGCATCATGCACCGCACCACCAATGCATACCATCGTGAGACCAACGGTCTGACAGAACAATTTAACCGAACATTGGGTGATATGCTATCAATGTACGTCGATTCCGCTCACTCAAACTGGGACCGCGTTCTCACCTTCGTGAAGTACGCGCATAATACTGCGACTCAGACCACCACAGGGATTCTGCCCATACTTTCTACTTTAGGGACGCGAGCCCTCCTGCATGCTAGACACCATTATTCCATACCGTCGGGACGTAACTGTGTACACAACCATTTCCCAAGCAGCTTAATACGCGGAAGAGTGTCGCCAGCTTGTCCGATTCCTCACCACTTCCCAACAGCAGCGCCAGAAACGCATCGCGAAGGCTCGAAGGCTCCAGCGTCTTATATCTCTGGTTCGCCTGTGTGGCTCTGGGTCCCTTCCACCAGCCCTGGTCAGTCATCAAAATCATTTCTCGAAGTACCACGGCCCTTACAACGCCGTCCAGCAATCATCAACCGTAAATTGATATCATTGAGCCGCTTGCACCGTCTCCTGATCAACGACGCCGTGGACGCGAGACTGTGCATATAGACCGGCTCAAGCCTTACTATGATCCTACTGTGGTCTTCTGCGTGCGTTGCGACGAAGCACGGTGGCGCGATGCCATTGAAAGCGTGCGCATAGGCATTTTGCGCCATCTCGCGGGTGGCGCAAGCCTCTGCCAAGCTGAATCACCAACCAACGACGCCGTCGCCGACTCTGGCAGCGGAATTTCTACGAAACGAGCTATAGAAAAACCACGATATGATTATAAGAGATGCCGTAGTGGAGGGTTCCAAAAATTTGACCATCTGGTGTTAATCAAGCATTTCCCCTCCATCGAATTGCGGCCGCCATGGCCGATATTCGATCCCACGACCTTCGGTCAGCAGTCGAGCACCATATCCACTAGACCACCGTAGGCAGGTCGAGGTTGACAAAGGCGCTCCTGAAGCTTACCACTTTTATCCGGCAGCCACCGTTCCTTTAACGTGACTCCAGTTTTACGTGAGTTTTAACAACGGAGCTGTTTAATCGGTTCGTTCCCCTGGTTCACATGAACACAAAACTACACTGCGTTGCTGCGCCTAGCGCGTGCAGCGCAATAACCCGGCCGGCGCGTGCTTTCTGCCTTTGTCCTCTTCGTCATTTTAGGATTGAATACAAATAAAGACAGTTGTCTCTTGGCGACGTACATTCGAGAAGCGAGAATAAATATTGTGCATTTTTCCCGTATCGTCTAGTAATTTCGCCGGTAATAACGCCTGCGGCCAGCACACCCATTGAAGTTGATAGGAGGGATGTGCAATGCAGGCATTTTTAATGCGTGCGTCTTATCAGCAATTGAAGTAGCTTAGTAACAGTTGTCGCCGAAGGGGACGAAAAAATCGACCCCGTTGCTGCTAAAGAAAAGACATATTACTTCCTTTCAAGTCCTGCCCTCGTGAACGCCAAGTCTTCCGCTAGAGGCAACGTAATAAGTACAATATTTAAAGCGAAGAGAATCATCATTTTTGCAATAAACTGTTGTTTCTACATACCGTAAATTGGGGTTACTTTGTGACAGATTTCGTACGTTTTCATTCTCTCGCTGAACAATTATCAACATAAAGGCGAATAAATAGTGGCATAACGTTGCTGAAACATTCCTTCACACGACAGTACGTTCTACAAATCCGCATTTTAATACAAACGGCTATATTCAGGTTAAAAGCTGTCACAAAGTTGCCCCGTCGTGTGCGGCAACTTTGTGACAATGTTGTCTTTGGCTGAATATGATTGGGAACAAAAGCTTCCCCATCTCCCGCTAAAGGCAACCATGTGTGGATGCGAAGCAGCGCGGAGACGCCGTTCTCGTTTCGCGGCCCGGGCGCTCATCGCGGCGCTGCACAGGAGAGAGAATGAGGCGTGCGCGCTCCGTCATTTTCATACCGCGGATCTACCGTGGCGTCCCCAGCAGAGTATGCAGCTGTCGCACCACCTGTCGTGCGAGCCGCTCTGTAGAGTAGAGGATTTCCTAGAGGAGAGAAAGGGGGGAGAGGAGAGAGAGGGGGAAGCTACGCGCATGCGCTGTGGGGGGTGCGGGACGCGGGAAGGAGGGACGATCAAAGCCCCCCGTAAGCACATGCAAGCAAGATGAAGGAATGGAGTCAACCTGGGCGACAGACACCAGCAGTAGTGCGTGTTATTCTTTGCTTGCACCCACCACCTGTCAAGACATTGCGAAGCAGCCACTCTGTGCTCTCGGCCATGACTCTGGCGACTGTGGTGGTGGTTGACGGCCTTATTGTACTACAGTGTTCTGGTTTGCATAGTGGGTGCTTCCCTACTTCATGAAAGTGACCGGACGCGGGAGGGAGGGCCGGACAACGCCCCCCGCCATAAGATGCTTCGCATCTAAAACAGAGTGGGGTAACTTTGTTACAATTGGCGTGTCACAAAGTTACCCCGCGAAGTATCAACATTTCAGTTTCCTTTCTATAAACTTCAACAGACGTGACTTGATTAAATTTATATTACAGTTTATTTTAGCCTACATATTAACAATCACAAGTACATACCTGTTTTCGCTGTTTTTCTCGTGCGGACGGGTTGAGCGCACAAAGTTTACGGTGCTTCAACAATGCGCGCTAAAACACCATTGAACATGTCAGCGTCTAGAGTGGCTCCGGAGCGTGGGAACATTGGCCGGCTGTTGCTAAGTGGCACGGGATGTCAGGCCAGCTTGTTGGGTGGCTTATAGTTTTTCGGCGGCGCCTGGTCGTGGCGCGAGATTTAAAGTACAGAAAACCGAGCGCGTGTCACAAAGTAACCCCTGCAGTCACAAAGTAACCTCATTTTACGGTAATTGAAAGGCAACATTTGAATTCCGTCTTGTGCACAGTACTTATGAGCACCAAATTTGTTGTTTAGCGATCGTGATACAATTCATATTCAGACGTTCACACATTCGACATCATCGACCTGCCATGTGACTTCAACAGTGGATTCTCTTATCAGTGACGAAGCGGAAAAGCTGCGCCGCTGCTGTTCGGTGGTAGCAGCTGACGAGCAGATGCGCAGTTGCTTTTCATCCGATGGTTGGCGTGGTCCGCTGCTTTCGGTTTTCTTCCTTAGCATTTTTCTGTTTTAATTCGCTCATGTAGGCGCACAGTAGTTATTGTAAAGGTAGTCGCTGTACTGCTGTACGGTGCCGCAGGAGCTGTCATACCGGCGAAGGCATCGATTTCGGCAGGTTCGACGGCAATGACAGGTAGATTCGTTCTGCCGATGTACACATATTTGTTATTTTTGGTCGGCAATTTCTCTCTGAGGCCTTGTTGCCGCTGTCAGTGTTATGTATTTATGTACTACGAACATTTGCACTGTTCCTACACGGGTTTGAGTGCTTGCGCTTCTCTCATCTTCCACTCCAACGTGATTTCCTTGCGTAAACCCCATCAGCTTGTGTCCTCAGCTTGACCACAGTATGTCGTAATACAATAAAACGTGGGCGTTTAAAGCCGTGCTCGTCGAAAGCAAGGGCTCAAATTCGGAGCTGTCACTGTAGCAGCTTACGCTGATGTTTTACGACTGTTTTGTAATGATGGTGCAAACAGCCGAGACACGCTTTTCTGTTCGTTTTGTCTCTGAAGACGAAGGCGTGCCGTTTGCGAACTCTCGATAATCCTTTTAACACGATATTTTTATTTGTTGCATTAAAACAGCATTGCTGGTTTGCTGTCAATAGAGAATATTGTTCTCCGTACTCACTCGTGAATTATTTCGGAGTGGTGCCAATACATGCACTTCGGTTTCATGTAAACCTGCTCAGCGTGTAAATGCGCTTCCAACAACCGGGCGAGAGTACGAGGCACATGTTGCCCTACGTGAGTTCTGTCCCGTTTCGCGACGTCGGCGCATGTGCATAGAATAGGCTAGTTTAAAAAAATCGGAAAAGCGGCCATATTTGTCACCTCAAAAAAAATAAAAAAGAAGAGGCAGTACAAAACAGTTTTCGTTTCCAGCTTCCTGTTTGCGCAGCACCATCTCTTCGGTGCCCTGGGCAGTTCCATGCGCTAACGCTGCTTATTAAGGCGAAAGCCTTTAATGTCTCATGCTCACGTCCGTCCGGCGTCCGTCCGTCCGTCCGTGTCCATCCATCCATCCGTGCCCCCCGTCTGCCCCTGGCATCTCAACGTCTCGCCCACCAGCCGCCGCTCTATCATAGTCGCCAGCCAGCCCACGTCAACTCGACCAGTCAAGCATCCGTGTATAGGCTCCGTGCGGACGTAACTCATGAAGGCGCCTCTAGCGGCAACAAGCGCAGATTTGGAAGGATGTTCTCAGCCGCTCGCACAGGGGAGCAATCGCGGAACGACGCCTTTTTCCGATGTCAATGCTTTTCGTCCTTTTCGCGCTTGGCCAGTGGTCAGAGCGACGGTCCACCCAAGTTATCAACGCGATCAGCCAGCCGCGAGTGTTGGACGATAAGAATAGCGTAGCATAAGGCATCGCTCCGCGATAGCATCCCTGCAGCGGCCGCGACAGTACAATCACTGCTGTCGTGTGTTTCAAGCTGCCGCCTAGTTTGCTGCCGCGTTAACCCGAGGGCTGATAACCTTTGATCGTTTCGTGAGCGAAGCGGCCCGCGCTACACGGGTGAAGTTTCGCTCAACGGGCTCGTCGCCTCCGTTATCGTTTTCGCCAAGAATTTGATGTGGCCGCGTTCGCCTTAGGGTGCACGAAATCTGGCGAAAGAAAGTACAAGCGCTAACACTACGGCTTTTCTCACGGCTGCTAACAATTTACCGTCTTTTGGAAGCAAACGGGAACGAAAACGCCTCAAGTGAAGCACCAAAGCACAGCGCAGTGGCTTGCCGCCGCTTGCATCGTCTGCTCCAGTATCACACCAAATATGCTGCCGTGGCCGCTTTGGCGCTGGAGGCAGCGCGCGACTGTGGCGGCTCCTAACGTATGCATGGTGCCCATTGAACTCGGGTTCTTCTCCGCTCGGCCGCTCAGCCACTTTAGAGCTAGACTATCTAGTTTAGATTATTGAACTTACGTTTTGGTTACCGTGTGCAAGGAACTTTTTACTAACTGTAATTTTGTGTACATATATAGTTTTCACTTTACTTCTTCATTAAATGTTTCGTGTGTTAGTTTGTTAAACCAACGGCTTTGTCAATAAGACTCTCAGTGCCTCAGCCATAGAGAGCCGTTACGAACAAAAAGAAGAATTTGGATCACAACACCCAAGGTGCACGTCTGCTTCTTTAAGACTTCTCGTAGAAGTTTCGTAGCTTTTAAGGCGAAAGCCTTTAATGTCTCATGCTCACGTCAGTCCGTCCATCCGTCCGACCGTCCGTCCATTCATCGTCCGTCCGTCCGTCCGTCCATCCGCGTGTCCGTCCGTCCATTCGTGTCCGTCTGTCCGACCGTCCATCCGACTCCATCCGTCCGTCCATCCGTCCGTTTCTCTCCGTCCGTCCGTCCGTCCCTCCGTCCGTGTGTCCGTCCGTCCGTCCGTCCGTCCGTCCGTCCATGTGTCCCTCTGTCTGTCCGTCATTTCGTGTCTGTCCATCCGTCAGTCCGACAAAACAAAAAGAATGGCATAGTCAGTCGAATGGCCACAAGCTTTCGCCGAACACACTTTGGAATGTACAAAGTGTCCTTCAATTTTTATTGTTCGTACCATTGCCAAAGCTACATTTTCCCTTCTCTAAACTCGTTCTTTATTCTATGGTGTCTTCGTTACCAATATTACGAAAAATTCCCGTTACAAATTCTTTTAATGCGAAAGGTCTTACAAAAAAATTACACCATCTCCCGCTAAAGGGAACCATGTGTAGATGCGAAGCAGCGGGTGCTAACGCTTACACTGGTGGCGGCGTTGACGCTGGCGCTCATCGCAGCGTTGCGCAGGAGAGAAACCTGGGGAGGCGCAAAGCACGCAGTGATGGACCGGTGTTTCCTACTGGAACATGCCAATCACTGCTAATGGGCAATGAGAGACAGAAGACTCCGTCTGGACACAGAGACCCGCAGTCCGCTTTTAGTTAACGCGCACGCAGTGAATTTTTATTGTTCAACAACGCGCAGGAGAAATCTTCCACCGGGCACTACCTTGCAGGTCAAGATCCAATGCCATATATACGGGGTGGCCAGTGAACGGTTGTGCAGTGCGAGCAGAACCAAGAAACTCGCTAGCAGACGCTGCCTGCGTCGGCGTCGCGAAGGCCAGAGAGGGGGGGGAGCGTAGGAGAGAGTAAGGGGACGCGCATGCGCAGTGAGGGTGTGGTCGCCGCGGGCAGGGATGCCTAGAGGAGAGAGAGAGGGGGAGAGGAGGTGTTTTTTGGAACGAGTTTGCGCATGTGCAGTAAGGGTGGTCAGGACGCACACCACCACCACCACCGGATTGAACTTCGCCTTAAAAATCCACGCATCTCCACGAAGTCAATCATAATGAGTGGGCGAAGCTAGGTCCTAAGGTCCATAATGTGTACGTTGAAGTCGCCGACTAATATAAAGGGTTCGTGCTTGTAGGTGTTTTATATTCTTCCGTCACAATTATGATTGTCGTTCGTCTATTGTAAACCTTTTTTTTTATTCACGGCGGCAGGTATGTGCTATAGGTATGCGGGTATGTTCCGCAGGTGATTAACAGTTTATATCTACGCAGGAACGGCGAGAACTAAAATTGGTAATTTTAACACCAGTGTACGTTCAAGTCGCCGGCTAGTATAAAGGGTTTGCGCTTCTAGGTGTTTTATATTGTTACGTCGCAATTATGATTGATATTAATCTATTGTTAAATGTTTTTTGTGTCGCAGATCCACGAATCTCCCCGTGAAGGACACAGCGGACGGACAGGGCTCGGCCCTAACGTGCCTCGCCCCTAAAACATTAGTGCAGCTTGAACTAAGCCGCGCAAGACTGGGTGGCAGCAGAGCTGGTGGGCTCATAGGTGGTCCTGGCTTGGCTGGCATTTACCCTCTCACACATTTCTTTCCCACCTTTTTCTATTCTGTACTATAAATGGCTAGGCTTGCTCTATTTTGAGAGTACAGCTCTTAGGCGCACGTTCCTGCGCTGAATGCTGTTGCCGTTGTCGTCGTTGGTGTAACCGACTGAATGAACGAGGATGAAAAAGAATAAATGCAGAGCGCAGCGAACCACTGTGTTTGCATCCGCAATGTCTCGCGCCTCCTGGTGCTTTTTGTGACAGAGCAACAAATGCCTCTCGCGCAGAGGCACGAGACAGTGGGCTCACCTGCTCTTAGATTTTGCATCTAGTTTTCCGGGCGCGAGTTCGCCCATAGTAAACAAGGTTTATCGCGCAAGTCGGAGGCGCCCTTTCCTGCATTCAGCGGCGTCGGCGTCGTCGTAACCGCCCGAGCGAACGAGAATGAAACAGCGAACGCGTAGCGCAGCGGAGGATCAAAGATGGCGGCAGCAAGGAGGGCGCGAGGAGGAGCGAACGACAGTGGCAATGTAGCAGGTTCCGCGGCTGCCACCCGCGGCGCCACAGTAGTGCGCGCCGTCGTGCGGTCGCTGATGAGAAACTACTAGGGTGTACGCATGGCCTCCGAGATTAGCCGGCGGCGCGCCGTTGCTGCGGCCGTCCCATTCGGCGCATCGCCCAGCGGAGAAGTGTAATTTTGTCGCTTCCTGAAGGCGCCGCGAGGTGGCGATCTTTCCCCATGAGCCGAGCGGCGCTCGTCTACCTGGCACAGCGTGTTATTTCAGTCACGACATCAACCGTGTTAGCACGTTGTTACCTATTTGAGACACGTTACAAGCACGCAGTCAACGTGCATCTACGCCTTGCTGCAGCTAGAAAAAAGTTCAGGTATACGTTATTAAATAGTTACTTCTTGCTTTTGCATGCAACCTTAGCGCTCGTTTAAAAGCCGATTTGGGCAACAGAGGCTGCTAGCGCGGAACATTTCATCTAGGTTGCATGCAAGCTTGCCGAACGGTGTTTTCCAAGTTGTCGCGAAGTATGAAAACACGTGGGTACGCTTTCTTTTATCATTCCATCCCACGCAGCTACGAAAGTACTGCGGCAGTTACATTACGGCATAGCTCTCTTCGGCTCAAGTACCGTAAGTGCTAGTATGCTACCGCGCTAGCAGACGTGACTTTGTCCCTCGCACTTCAAGTGAAGTTCTTACGGCGCAGCTGTTGTGGTATATAGGCTAACCTCTTCCGAAGCTTTTTGCGCGCGTAACACAGAAATACCGTTCTTTGTTTCTTTGCCTTTTTTTTTTCTGGTCGGCCGGAGGAGGCTCGTGTACATATATTTAGGTGCACGTGGGAGAACCTCACCTGATCTCCCCCTCCCTCTTTCTTTTTTTTTAGTTTTCTTCTTCCTTTTTCTTTTTCGCGGCCGCATTTACATGGAGGCGACAGCTGAAGGCTTATGCAGCTACGTTTTGGTGCACGTTGCAGAACCCCAGGTGCAGTGGCGTAGTCAGGGGGTGGCACACCGGGCACTTGCCCCCCCCCCCCCCAACCCGAAATTTTTTTTCGCCATGGCATACAGAGCGAAAAATGACCATTTCAAGGAGGTGCCACCCCCGAAATCAAGGAGGTACCCCCCCCCCCCCCCCCCCCGAAAAAAATTTCTGGCTACGCCCCTGCCCAGGTGGTATTATTTCGTGTGTCACCGCAACTGCTGTTGCCTCGACTCGAGAAATGCACCATTTTCATTTGTCCATCAAGTGATCACCACGCGACGAGCACAGTATCTGTTGTGTTTGATAAATACATAAGGCCGCTATTTAATAACGTGGGCAGCACCGTGCACTGATCGAGCAGCCTACCGCAAAAAGCTTGCTTGCAAGCTACTTCCGAAAAAAGTGCTCACAGCTTGAGTTGTCTTTTGAAAATTAAGGCTCTGGCTCCTTGTCTTTGTAAATAAAGTGTCATGTATCATCAAGTGATTTTGTCTGCCCCCTCTCACCTATCTCGGCTGTGGCTTTGGTGCATCAAACCCCTTTCTTGCTTGTCCAGCACGTCAACTAAAGAGGTTACTACGTTCACCTCAATTCCATAGATAATGTTAAAAACCTTATGCATCGCAGGCTGTTTGGCACAGCTCTACCCAGAACACTGTATCAAGGTCGCCTCGTGTCTTACTTCGTCCTATGCTGAAGTGGCAAAGTAAATGCCAGATGCCAATGATACACAAGAAAACTGGCTGAACTATTTAATATCCATATAAAAAAAAGTAATTTCACATTTAAAACATGCATGCGATAACTGCAGAATGAAAATAGGCCAACTGCGCGAACCTGCAACAAAGATCGCGTCATTATTATTATTATTTTTTTGGAACCATGCACGACTACACAGATAAAGAAAATAAGGATTGTAGCGAATTGAAGCCTGTTGTTAGGGCATCCGGTACGGTTTGTAGAGCGAAAAACGCAGACAGAATAGACACGAGCTCTGGACGGTTTGTAGCGGAAAAAAGAAAAAAAAACAGGAAAAAGAAACAACCACAGTAAAACACGCTAGGCGACCTACCAGCGTTCGTGTCTATTCCGTGGGTCCGTTTTTTTGCTACAAACCGTCCCCGAGAGAAACTTAAATTACCAGCGCGTAGCAAAACGTAACGTATGGCATCAGTGAACGGTCTTATGGCGATGTGCCTCTCCCCGAAGTCCTAAGTATGCGTCAGAATTGAAGACAATAGCCCAACTGCGCCAGTAAGCGACATTTTGCCTTTAGTCGGCACATATGTGCGCTGCAATTTTCTATTGCGCGTTGCACAGAGGCTGCGATTGCCGCTTTCGCCCTCCGCGCGTGTCCGCGTCCGGTGAAGCGAGCCATGGGGGGCGCGCGCCGCGGTGCGGCGGCTAGAGTAGTTATCCAGCTATCTCCGATTACGCGCTCTGCGTGCGAATGGGACGGCCGGAGCAAGGGCGCGCCGCCGGCTAATCTCGGAGGCCATGGTGTACGTGTCCCGAACTTCCGCGGGTTTCAAAGTGGTGCAGTTGCCATACGGTTCAA